>VDFB02075321.1:50376701-50535737 GCA_007258455.2 Sequoia sempervirens | reverse complement strand
TTCCAAAATAAATTAGTAGTTTAGAAAGTAGACTCGAAGTACTTCGATCCTTGTTTTTGTTCCATCTCAAAATTTTGAGTGTAACTATCCTCAATTTCATGTCCAAGGTCAGTATTTCCTGATTTCAGTAAAAAAGTGTCCACTTAAGCCCCCTTTTTGGGAACCATCTTGGTGCACTTACCCAAATCTTAATACTATACTTACTGATATCTCTTGGCATTTTTTAGATAGATGTATTTAAGATATCTATGTTCTTTGTACTAAGGATTTAGAATGTTTATTATAGAGGATTTCCAAGGAGAAGTTGGATTGTTCTCTGGAGCAATATATATTTATATGTGTTTTTATGTTTACACATGTTTTCATCATCTATGCATGTGGGTGATTTGTGATTCTTATCTCATTATTGCTTTGTTTATTACTTCCTATTTTCAAAATTTTACATTTTTCCAACATAAACAACTTGGATGTGAAGTTTAGAAACCAAAACTTTAATTTTTTACTGGGTATCTCAAACTAAAATTTTCTTTACATATGGTGGCACACTTTCACGGAAGTTGGAGAGAAATTGAACTTTGGAAATGTTGTTGCTGATGTCACTTCTTACCATCCACAATGTTTCTTAATGTTTATGTTATTGCTGTGGAATATGCAGATTGAAAAGTTGAGCGACAAGTAGTGTCAACCTATTTCATAGCTAAAGTTTGTGACTGATGCATGGTTATAGGTAATTAAATATGGTTATTTTATTCTTGATGGTATATTGCATTTGGATTATTTATATTTCAACTAATTAGAGTTGTCTGTTGCCAGTTAAATGTAGTAGAATATGCTTTCCTTTCAGGTGCTGAGGAAGTTGTTTTAGCATAGATTTGGTCAAATATTCGTCTTCTAATTTGTTAAGGAAAAGCAAAAAGCACTGTCTTGATTACATTGAATCTTTCTATTATAATATGCATTCAAAGATGTAATGAGAACCATCGACTTTAGCATATTTTAGCTATCTGAGACATCCGATATTTTTTATTTCTTATCAATTATATGAATTTGATGTGCAATAGTTTGATGTAGCTCATCTATGACTCATCAACACATATTTTAAATTACTTATATACGGATTATGATTATTCTGCTTCGTTCAATATAAGCACTATGAATTCAATCACAAAATACAGTAAAAAGAGATCCAATAATAGGAAAATCCTAGCTTCCAGTTTAAATGCCACAAATTGCTTCCTCAATATGTATTGTTTACAAAAGTACATGTGCTTAATATGAGAGCTTTCTCTACATCTCTCAACTCCTTCTAGACACACTACTACCCTCTTGACTCCTTGAACAATGTTTATGGATAAGATCCCCAGTCATTCATCTTTGTAAATGTTCACATATACTTCTTCACTGATATAATGTTATTTCCTCAAGAAAATGTGTATGACACCAATTGGAATAAGCTTGGGTGGAGCAAGATGGTAAGCCTTAAAATGGATACTCACTACAATCAGTACATGAAGGACTTTCTCAAAGAAAAGACAAAGAATTTATTCTCTAGCACCAAAGACATTAAACACATGAATATGTGACCCTTTTATAGATCTGTGTCCTCTTCTCCCACATTTAATAACTTAAAGGGAATCAAAACATAAGCTACATAACTCCTCGTACTAGAGAAGTGTGACTGTTACAAATTGTTAAACCAATGAGTATAAATTAAACATAGCCCTTCTTTCATAATAAAGACAATGTTTTACATGAAACCCTACCTTAACTTCCCTTTTGCTATGATTCTTCAAGCATATATTTGTTTTGAATGTTATTTTCATTGATACCTTCTCCATGCTCTTACATGCTGGAAATCACTTCTTTGTTCTATTTCTAAGACAACATTTTAAAACCTTTGGTTACTATTATTGCATACTCTTTATTATTTCAATTTCTCATAGCACTATCATGTCTTCTTGTCAATGGTCTTTTATTATGACAACTTCTAAATCCTTTTATTGTTACAAACTTGTATCCCTCTTAATAGATATACAATCTTTGGTGATTTGGGATGGAAAACAATGCTAGAAGACAAGATGGTTGTTTCTTGTTATCTTTGCACTTTTCTTTACTTTCATTGGTTCCATGCTTATCATTGTGTTTTCAACGTCAAGGAATTCCACTACTACTTCTTTTTGCATACTCTTACACTATTTTCTAATAGTGAAAGGTTCTTTCTCTATTATTTATGTGACCTCTACATCCAACCTTATTTGTTACTCCTTTATTTCTATGAAACCATAGAGAAAGACTACATTGTTTCCTCAATGACTGCTCTTGATGGTTGTCACATGTTTCCTTGATACATTTTTTTCTTTTTTCTTCTTTTATATGTCATCATTGACAGGGTTATGTTGATTGCATGGGGTTATGTTTCAGATCTTTAATGCCACTATTTTTTTACATCCCAATGTATTTCACCTTCACCTTGCAGCAATAGTAGTAGTGCTCTCATATTGCGTTCTCTATTTTTGTGCATGAGCTACCTTTTTTTATGTGTAATAGTGTTGTCATAACCTTGTGTCTATTATACATGCATGATAATGTAGTGTTTATATTTGTGGACTTTGTATCTAATTAGCATGAAGCTAATAGTAATATTGTAAGCACTGCTATGAGTGTTGGATTTTTAGTAAATTAGATTGATGAATGGTTCTTGGAATCTATTCTTACTCTAATCCCTCTCCCCCATTCTCTTTCTAGTTGAATTTATACCCTATGGATGATAATAATCATCTAGACTACCAGGCCTCTTGATCAACAAAAAATTGAGATTGCTAAGGTAATTTTTAGGGTGAAACATTCATAAGGTATCATTGCAATTATTTTTGAAAATTTCCTTTTGCAATTATTTTAACGCACACATGCAAGTACTATTTAAGTAAGTAATGGTTGTTTTATCATGCAAACAAGGGTAATCATTACCTATGTAATATCATGTGTTATTTTTTTTCTTTTGCAGAAATGTACATTGATAAAATCAAAGAAGGGGATAAAGTTAGGGTGGTGGATCCGTTCGATGGTGATGTTGTGGGCTTTGGGAAGATTCACTCCCTATCTATTATACATCGAGTCAACTTGAAAGGAACATGGGATGTAAATGTAAACATTTTAAAGGTCACAAGTAACATACCCCTTGTTTATGAAGACAAAATAGATGGAGTTGTTTGTCTGAAAGAGAAAGAGGGAACCTTCACATGGTGGCCACTAAAATATTTGCAAAAAATGACATAGTTGAACATGTTTATCATGTACTATTTTTTAGACATCTTGGCTCATTACTTTATGCAGTATTTTGAATGTGTTGTTTAGGGATCTTAATTATCACATGTGGTGTATTTGAAAGAGTTGAAAACTCTTAGATAACTTTGACATTTTTTATTATATTTACATATATATACTCTTAGACAACTTTGACATCTTATAACTTGATATATATACTCTTAGATAGCTTTGACAAATTACCTTTATTTATCATGATGTTGAATCAATATTTTAATTCTAGCATGTTGTAGCTTGTTCGTATATGTAATATTTTTATTTTCTTTTATGTTTTAGTTCAAGTTTAATATTATGTTAGTTTTGCATTATAAAATTTATGGTATTTAATAAATTATTTATTTCATGACTATATTTACTACCAATTAATGGAAACCAGTAAATAAAAATGACTAAATGAATGACTAAATATATGGCTGAAGTAATGACTAAATGATTAAATTAATGACTAAATATATGACTAAATTAATGACTATATATATGACTAAATTAATGACTAAATATATGACTAAAGTAATGACTAAATATTTGAGTAAAGTAATGATTAAATTAATGACTAAATTAATGACTAAAGTATATGACTAAATAAATGATTACCATGACTAAATAAATGACTAGTTAACAACAATCAATGACTAAATCAATGACTAAATTAATGACTAAATCAATGACTAAATCATTGACCAAATCAATGACTAGATAAATGACTAAAATAGTTTAGTCATAAATTTGGTCATGTTATAAATGACTGGCAATAAACTACTAATGGTCACGTGACCAAAATGAGTCATTTATATGCAATTTTTAGTAGTTTATTTAGTCATATATTGTTGTTTTTGTACTAGTGAAATGAGGGAAAACGAATATCATGCAACATATTGGTAGAGGACAATTAGTCTATGTAATAGTTGTAAGAGGTATTAGGATAATACTTAAGAATCAGACTTATGTGGTTCTTCAGTGTTTTCCTAATGGTTCTTTTACAATTTACCTATTTTTCTATAATATTTAGTGCCAAATAATGGAGCTCAAATTTAGAATATATGCATGTATATATGTATATATATATTTATGTATACATATATATATGTATGTATATATGTATATATATGTATGTATATATATATATATATATTTATATATATCATCCCGACATTCTAGTGCGATAGCACAGCAGGAAGTAAATGCAATACTCAATGTTGTAGTGTGCGAAAGTATACTCTAAAATATGCATGAAAATATATTGATTCAATTGCATTGTTAGAAGAGCCATTGTGGCATTATGAATATGTTAAAAATATTGTACGATTAAATGCTTTGTTCTTAACAACATCTCAATGCTATATCATTGAATGCCATGGATGTATTCTAGCAATTTTCTCTCAACATAGAAAATACTTATACATGCTATTTTAAACTCTATTTAAAATCACAATCTACATAAATATGAATAAACGCAGTATACATATCTGTTTAGGTATACATATGTATATATAAATTGTTGTTGAATTCTCAAACAAGACACAATGCTCTTCATTTGCATATATGGATATGTATATCTACCTATATGTATATTTTTATATATCAATTAGGTAATTGAATACATATATATATGTGCATATGTATCTATCTATGTTTCAGGGAACTAGATACAATTTTTCTTTTTGTGTATAGTAGTTTGTACCAGACAAGTGTTATTCTAATACCTGTTATACAATTCTTCTATTTGTCTTCAATACCTACTACCAAACAATGTAGCTCGAATCTTATATCAATATGTTTTATGATATTATTTTTCCCTCATCCATTCCAAGCTCCCTAGAACAAACTACTCAGGGCTGCTTATGACAACCGTAGAGCTTCCTGCCTACATATGCTGGCGGTGGTGCAGTTGGTTGCCTCGATACGTGGAAGCAAAAGGCAAGTGTTTTCCCGTGTGAGCAATTTTGGTTAGACAAGCCAACTCTTACATAGACTGATTATCTTACAGTATCAATATGTTTCATGTGGGTTTCAATCATCTATCATTTATCTCTAATTCTTAAAGTGTTTTCCTAATAGTTCTTTTACAATTTCTCTATTTTTTCTAGTGGCTTGAATTTTGAATTGAGAAGCTAGCTATTACATAGATTGGTTGTTTTGTATCAATATCTTTTATGATATTCTTTTTCCCTAGTCCCCCAATGCAAAATGTGCATTATGTATCAGTAGGAAGTCTATGTAACAATTGGCCCATTAATTTGATGACCATTTTTATTATATTCTTCCTTAGATTGTAGTTGTATTTTTAATATAGCTATATTTAAACTCACATTGTGAGGTTAGATGGACCTTTCTACTTATTGTACATTGTTCTATATATTCCATCTATCCATCTTATTCTATCCATCTTTAAACCCCATTATGTTATTTCTTTACCAAGATATCTATTTTCTGTCAACTTGTCAGACAAAAAAAAAACACTACAATATTACAAAACTTGTTTCAAAACACGCACCCTTCCCCAAGTTTGTTATTGTGTGGTATATGATAAGATTCCATGAGATTTTCCATGGACCTTGGTCGTGCCCACAAAAGGATATGAAGATCACAGTAAAACCTTTCCTAGGAATTGGACATTCTAGCAGGTGACTAATATCTCTTTATGGACGTTCATTTACTTGTCAAACCAGGGAATGCATACTTTGAATGGTGCAACACAATATATGCACTAAGAACTAGTTTCGGTCACAACTTAACAGAAATAAATACATGGAAGGAATTCTATCTACGCTATGGAAAGGTAATGCAAAGTTCTTTTAACTCAACCATGATTTGACTAAAACAAAAACCATAACAGTTACGACTGAAACACAAACTATGAACTGGCCTTATGTTGTAGGAACAGGCACATGGATGGATTCTCGCTGCTACAGGAGCAATACAAGACTGAGTTTGTATGAAAACTTCAAAGATTAAAGCTAACTGATGATCAACACAAAATAACAGCTAACTAACTAGCTACAGATACTTACTAAGTGGGCCCCCTTAGCAAGCATCTACTGATTACGCAAGTGCTGAACTCAGAACTTCATCAAAATTTATTCATGAAAATAGAATGGTATACATTGCTTTGTTGATATGGAAACTAACAACAAACTCTATCTCTTGTCATACAGATTCTACTTTTCATTCTTACATGATATCTACTATCTCTCTATCACTAAGCTTCTATCTTACTTCTAACTATTATCTCCCCTTCTCACTCACACAGGAGGAGCACTTTATTTAAAATCAGGAGAAGAACTAACTAACTAACCCTATCAAAGAAAGACGTGGAAGTAAAGTGTATCCTAGAATCAAGGAACAAACTTCATAAATGAATTTATCCGTTCAACCTGACCTAGAGAGAATCTAGCACTCCACTCTTTCCAGATTGACTGTCATTAAAAATATTTCCCAACGATTTCAGTCAAAGAGTCTTCGCCAGAGCTTCCTCGAAGTCGTGTAGGAAATAGACTTTACTGGCAAGGCCGAGATCGGCTGTGCTTGACTCGATCATACTTTTTCAACAACCTACAAAACACAAGGTAACAGATGCGAAAGAAAAGGTGCATGGCACATACACAATATCCATTCATTAATCACATATTAAAATCTATTTCATCATTCAAAAACTATATGTGATATACCAGGACCATTTAGGGAGTCAACGGGGTAATAAATGTAGTCGAGACAACACAATAGGCTACATGAATATGAAAATATTTCGCTACAGGATACCCCAATAAAAGGTTTCAAAAGAGTTTTAAACAACCATGAATAACAAAAGTAAAGGCATTAAAAAAAACATCATAATATCCAAACTATGAGCACGTTTTAGGCTCATCATCTGCCCCCTACTTAGCCCAATGCTGGTCCTCCAGCATTGACTTTCCTGGTAGTTTCTCTGAAATTAGTGGTTGCGGCATGACTCTGAAATGGAGTTCCAAATCTGTAATAAAATCCTCTGAAAGTTTGGCACCTTTCATACCTACGGGCTTCTAAATCATCATTAAGATTTTTAGCCTGGTAAGGATAAAGGGGCCACATTAGTACAGGAGGTCTGAATGTCAATGGAAACCATAGTTCAAATCTCTTTTGAAGTCCCAACTGTATATATCTGCTTGATCGTTTAAGAGTTGCTGTGAAATTTAGGGGACTGTGAGGTTTGGACCTTCTTAGCCCAACAGTTAATCTTTTCCACCTTTTCTCACTTTTGGTGTATGACAGTCTCCAATATGAATATGACTATGCCTGAAATTCATCATATACCTATTTCCTGAGATCAAATATTTTCTCTCTGGCTATATTATTATTAATGCCATATGTCAGAGTAAACCAGGTTTTCAACATTGCATGGGGGTTTGAACTTTGAGGGCGCAATGGAACAGGCTCATTCCTTTTAGCTTCCTCATATGTTTCCCATTGCCTGCCATAATTTGCTTCATTTGCTGCCCATGACATAAATGATCTCAAATGGATATCACCAATATACCGAAGAAGATTCCATTCTATTTCAAATGGAATTAAAAAGCCATGTAAATAAAATTCACACAGAGAATTTCTTAACCAATTAGGGGCTGCCTAGTATGCATCATAAAATTCTTTAGCATTGTGAAGTATAGGATCTTGGTTTTTGGAAATTCTCATTAGTTGGAACCATAAGAATTGTTCCTTAAGGAACAGAGCATAAAATCTGGGTGGTGGTCTGCATTCCATAATCTGACCAGTTACTTTTAACATTTCATCCAATTTTGCTTTTAACTCAAAAAATTTCTATTTCTGACTTTCAATTTCCTTTTTCAGTTTCTTCCTTTCTACCTCCCATAGACTTTGTTGCATGTCAGTCTAGGCTATGTGCCAGAAAGTCAAGGTTTGCAATGTAAATAGTTCCTAGTTAGCTTTGACATATTCCAGAAACTCAATCAAAAATGTCTTCTTATAAACAACAATGGCTTTACAAGTTGCAGGGGGAAATGTAGCTTCACTAGGCACATCCAATTGTTCAGTATGTTCCTACTCTTGCTATAGGATGAATTCTCGTTGCTGCAGTGGAGAAGTATATGCTTCCTCCGAAAACTGCATAGCAGTGGTAGCCAAGTCATCAAGACTTGGTAACCCTTTTTCCATTATGCCCCATTTCCTTTGTCTCAACTTGTTCCTCTTCAGGAACGAATGAACTCTGTGCAGCATTTTCAGACACATTTTGAGAAACATCAAATTCAGACTCGACAGACTCTTCTGAAATTACAATAACCTCTGGTTGAGGTGAATCAAGGGAGGTCTTACATTGTTTCCTTGTGGAAACTCTTCTTGGCACTGGTGCAACTGCAGGAGGTGTTTTGGTAGCCTTCCTCTTTTTGGTCTGCCTAGAGGGTTCTGCCCTACCAGAGGATGATGGTGAACTGGTAATAGCAATAGGTGTTGCTGTAGGAGAGACAACTACAGGGGAAGATGCTGCAGGAGAAGGGAATTGCCTTTTCTGAGAACGAGGGTTAGATTCTGGGGGCTCTTCTGCCTTTGTTTTTCCCTTCTCTCTCCTAGTGGCAAACCTAGTTTGTACCCTAGCAGAGGATTTAGGTGTAAGAGCTATAGGACCAGGTGCTATAGAAGTAGATGACCCTTTCCCTATTCTTCTACTGGTAGATGCAATTTCTTCTTTCTTTTTTTGAGGCCATGGGGTACGTACACCCTAGGGGGTTGTGGAATTTGCAAGCTCTTTTGGGCAACAAATTGTTGCCAAGAAAGAGGTGAGACATCTCTTAAAGAGAATTCAATCAATAATTTGTTAAGGCCATGGTGAGCAATAAAATTATCTTTCCCTTGTTAGGTTCCGTAGGCACTTTGCTCCAGAAACTTTAACAGGAAATTCAGAACATTTACAACTAACCTATGCATCATATGACTTAATAATTTGAAATGATAAGAATGCAGGTAGGAGAAATGACCTTCACAGGTTAAATACCTGATTATGTAGGCAACGTATTCTGAATAAGGAGGAGGCAACGATACCCGCTTGCATCCCTGCTTGGAGACTTCCAAAGGTCCATCAGTGGGTATTGAGAATTCAGCCCTTGCAGAAACAACATCTGAAGAAAAATTTTCTCCAATGGCTGGAAGCCCGGTTACTTCAGCAATTCTATTTTCAGTTGCAACAACCATTAGACCACATACAGTAGCCTCCCCTTCAGAAAGGTTTCTCAAAAATTCCCCAGCA
Organism: Sequoia sempervirens; assembly: GCA_007258455.2. Classification (NCBI taxonomy): domain Eukaryota; kingdom Viridiplantae; phylum Streptophyta; class Pinopsida; order Cupressales; family Cupressaceae; genus Sequoia; species Sequoia sempervirens. Next base: position 50,526,178 of record VDFB02075321.1, on the reverse strand, counting down.
GCCTCCCCATCAAAAGCATTTAAGCTCAAGAAGTAGTTTAACCATCCACAAAGGCTAAATGCCTGGACTTTTTGAGGATTTTGCAATAATAATTCATGAGCTACAGGCTCATGTCGTACCAGCTGACCACCCATGTTCGCAGTTTTCCCCTAGCTGAAATCAACTCCCTGGTGAAAATTAAAAAAATTTCCTCTTTGTTTCCCTTTCTATTTTGGTTTTTTTCTTTTGTCGTGCCGTCACATTTCTGTCTTTTCCAAAAATGAACAAGCAGGTTTGATTGTAATTTACAAGAAAAATATGCAAATTAAAAGGACATGCGATCATATTTGGAAAGTACCAGAAACATAATAAATAAAGGTTATTTGCGCAGATGTGGCAGCGATGAAAAGACAAGTTTTAAAAGGTGGATTACCCCACCCCCTACTTAGAGTATGACATGTGTCCTCACATGTACTAAAGAATAGGCAGAGATCAGGTAATAATGACCAGTACAGGCATAGCAGTAAATGAATAGAATAAAATAAATCAAATATGCGATAACAAAAGATATGGCGTACCTTTGATAATTGCATGTACGTGTGAAGAAAGATGACGGCGTCTTCATGAGGTGACAGTTGGAAATGATATCATAATGAAGGGTAATGCAGATGGATGAGGTGAATGAGTGACGTGGGCGGATGAGATGAATGGATGGAATGGATGGATGGGATGGATGGATGGAAGATAAAGAAGTGGGATGTGGCGACAAGTGAGTATGGAGAAAAAGGGGTTTCCTTAAAAAGAAAACCTTTATTATGAGCATGCTTTTCAAAATTATGGTGAAGCTGCAAGAGAAAGGCTAAAGCTTTCAGCTGTAGGAAGAGTAGCGAGAGGATCCAAAACAAACTGCTGGATGAATTCTTCCTTTGAGACTAGTTTATGGTACAACCGGAGTCGGTGGCCATTAACTAGCAATTTGAAACAAACTGAATCAATTTTCGCTAGCTGTATAGCTCCGTTGTCGAACACATTCTCAACTTCATAGGGACCAAGCTAGCATGTTGTGAGCTTACCTTGGTTTTCTTGATATCTAGAATCATATAACAGAGCCCAATCACCAGCAGAAAATTGCTTGGTTTTGATGTGTTAATCATGCCATTTCTTCCTTTGCTGTTGGACTGCTTCGGTATGCTGCAGGGTAGCTTTTCTCATTTCATCCAAAGCATTTAGCTACAGGAGACATTCCTTCTGTGCTTCAGATATTTCCATATTGAGTTCAAGAGCTGTCCTTAAAGTTTTGTGCTCAAATTCTATGGGCAACATGGCTATTTTCCCATAAAGCAGCTCAAAAGGTGTAAACCTAGTTGTTGTCTTCCATGTAGTTCTGTAGGCCCAGACTACTTCAGGAAGTCTACTGCTCTAATCTTTTCTATGGAGCTACACTATCTTTGTTAGGATCGTCTCAATTTCCCTGTTTGTAACCTCAGCCTAACCATTGGCTTGAGGGTGATAGGGGCTGGACTTCCTATGTTTGATTTTATAGTCATTCATTAGTGCATTGATCAAATTGGATGTGAACTAAGCTCCCTGATCAGTTACAAGCTCTCTAGGAACTCCAATTCTAGTGAAAATTTGTTCATACAGAAATTCAACAACCTTGTTATCTCTAGCATGAGTCATAGCTTTTACCTGAACCCATTTTGTTACATAATCCGTGCAAACTAGAATGTATGACTTGACATTTGATGGTGGATCAATTGGTCCCACAAAATCCATTCCCCATTTATCAAAAGGGGTGAATATTACCGGTGGATATAGTGGCATTTCATCTAACTTGGTTGGTCTTCCCATACATTGGCATCTGTCACATTACTTTGTATAGGCCACATCATCCTTGTGTAACGTTGGCTAGTAGTACCCTATTGTAAGAACCTTCATTGATGTTCTCTTTGCTGCAAAATGTCCCCCACATGGTTCATCATGGCAAGCATGCAAGATATCATAAGTCTCATCTTCTCTTACACATCTTCGCATCACTTGATCAGGTCCAGTATAAAACAGACAATTTACAATCCATGAAAAGTTAAATTTTTTCTCTATTAACAATTTCTTTTCTTTTGGAGAAAAGTGAGCTGGTATTCTCCTTGTTGCTAGATAATTGGCAATGTCTGCATACTATGGAGTATGTGCAGCAATGGAAAACAAGTGTTCATATGGGAACCTATCATCAATGACCTCATGTTCAATAGGTGCAGCTATTTGAAGTCTTGATAAAAAGACAGCCACAACATTAGTTCTTCCTAGTTTATCAATGATTGTAATGTCAAATTCTTGTAACAACAGGAGCCATCTTGCCAATCTACCAGAGATGGAAGGTTTGTTCATCAGATAGCTGATTGTTGCATGGTCAGTGTGGATGAATATCTGATAACCTGTGACATAATGCCTAAACTTATTCAAAGCATACACTACTGTGAGCAATTCCTTTTCTGTAACAGTATAGTTTAGCTTAGGACCTTGAAGGTTCTTGCTAATAAAATAGATAGCATGCTTAAATCATCCCTGATAGTAGAGAGATTAAAAATATGCAGAAAAGGAAGTCTTCGATATGGTTGTTGCTATAAGATAAACATGATCACAACTGCTCATTAATCATTGAAGAAGAGTTAAGACTTGCAGTTCGGTGTGTAGGTGTTGAATACAATTTTGAACTTATTGATGTTACTAATGTGTCAATATTATTATAGTAGAGGTGTAGGGAATACTGCAATAATTATTATGGTAGAGGCATAGGGAGTACTAACACAAGAATGGAAAAACTTGACCTTATGATACTGACATGCATTAAAATATGCTTTAGATATCGGTTGGAAATCAAAGTCTTCTTTGTTTATTCCCAAGAAATAGATTATCTTTGAGGCAGTCTGACAATTAGTTCATGTGCCTTGTTTCACAGGTTACCAGATATTTTCTTAAAAAAAACATGCCATTGCAGAACAATAAAAGCAACAAAACTGACGTCGACAATAACCAAAGGACATTTAAACAAGTGGGTGCCGGTTCATGTGCTTTGTGATAGCAACGTGTGCTTCTAGGCGTAGGGACAACAAAAGTCTTCAAATATGTTTTTTAACTGTATATATCTATCTTTGAGAAAGATCTAGGTATGTGACCAACAGGTAAAATGTCAAATGTCAAAATCCTTATTAATATTGATTACTTTTGTCAGATCTTCATTGGACATGATATTAATGGTAAATTTGGACTTTAATCAAGTTGATTCATATTTTAGAGAATTTACTTTAATAAAGTCAAACTGATGTTATGGAACAACTTGTGAATTAGGTTTGGTAATTTCACTTTGAATATGATCTTGGGATAAGATCATTTGGTTTTGGCTATCATTTTGAATACCATTAGAGTATTTGTTATTGTTGTTAAAATCTCAAAATTTAATGTTTTTCTACATTAATATTGTTGTATATGGTTTGAGTGCTAACAATTTAAAGATCTTGTAGAAATAAAAATGACAAATTACTAAGAGAGGTGAATCATGAAGGCTACAAATGATTGAATAATATTGTTTTCTTTGAGGGGAAACTCAACAAACTATTATTTTAACATATGTTTTTTTGGAGTAATTTGTTTTCTCAAATATATTAGTATACAATTTGTGAATTTAAATATGTCATTTGATTTGAATAATTTCTTGAAGATGATGATGTAGTAGGCGAAGAAATTCAAAAACATCAAGCAGATTTGAGTTAAAGAAAATCAGATATTGGAACTTGAAACCAACAAAGTGTTTTTAAATGCTTGAAGGAGCTTCTGTTATACGCTTTAGTTTTCTCTTTTAGATCAACTCACATACTTTTGGGCTCTAAAACGAACGTTTAGATTTTCATTACGAAGGCTTAAAATGAACATTAGGACACAAAATAAAGTTGGTTTTGGATTTAAACAATTGAACAAGGAAAAATATAACATTTCCTTTGGTGCTTAAAAAAACTCATCATTGCTTTGTTGATTTAAAACAAACATGTGTCTTTTATGCTTTGTAATCTTTTTTGCAAAATAATCTCATCTAAAAAGGTGTATGCACTTCTCTCGCGCTTCACGGTGATCTTGAGAATCAAAAGTATTTTTGATGAAATTAATTTGCATAAAATATTTCCTCCACACTTTGATTTGGGTTTAAAATTGAACAAGATCTTGTGCGAGTGTGAGTGGGGGAAATATCGCGTATATTCTCTCTCTTTGTTGCCATCAAAGATTGATCGAGTTACAAATTTTGTCTTTACTCACTTTTGTTTATCCTAGAGGGTCTGCCTTGGGGAAAAAGTACTCACCCAAGGGAACGACTCAACCGGTAACACTCTAAAGCCAAGAGTATTTCCAACCAAGATATAAATGTGGGTATTGGAGTAAATGCCAATATCACGCAGTTGATTTTGACAAGATGGATCTGAAAGGGGACTCTTGCTGTATGGGTCAATCTCCACGAATGGAAAGTACAAAATAGAACCCTTGTTTTGTAGTGGCCTATTAATCCATTGAGCGAGTTTATCGAAGTGGTGCATTGGAACTTAGATTCCAAGAAGTTACTTGCCATGTTTGATCTTGGTTAAATTATAGAGGTTACGACTTCATTCTTAACATACCTTTATACTCTTTCCTCAGTTGCATGTAAAATCATCTCTTCTACGAAGGGCATGAGGCAATCCCACCAAGAAAAATGTACCAATTGAGCTAGGATGTTGCATTTCTTGTGAGTTAGTTTGAAAACATAGTGCTTTTATCGTAAACATTGGAAAACCAACATTCAACATGAGTGTCAAATCTCAAACCCTTTAGGAGAAGCAAATATCCTTGAACAAATTCACATGTTATTGCTTTCCCTTGGGATTCGTATCCTTAGAGGCTTCTAAACATTTGGATTTCATCTCAATTTGATCCTACTAAGGTCAACAATAGGTAACTTTTGCCTGAAATTTCCTTGGTTTCCACATAACACACTTTGTGGGATAAGGGGAAAGTTGAGACATTAGAAATCTAGATTCAAAATCTAAATCAAGAGCTTGTTTGTGGTAAAAAGAATCCATTAAGCAAAGATTCAATCAATTGGACCCCACATATGTGCTTGGCATCTTTTGGTCATATGGTTTTCATGCAAACATTGGTCTTTTGATTTCGAATTACTCTTAGAGAAAAGAATTTTCTTCACTATCTTGGTCTTGTAAACAAGTCCTTCCTAGGTTCATTTAGGAGAAAATCAACACTTCATGAAAAATTCAAACATCTACCAAAATCCATCTCACCAAACAACTTTAGAGCTTTGGAAGCATCATTCTAGACTTGGGTAAATCATCAAAAAATAAAAAACACCTTGTTTAGTTAGGAGTATGGGAATGAATCCTTTCTCATACCTTTAGCTAAATTATCAACTCTTTGAACAAGTTCATCCTAAGATCACATCCAACATTTTAGGGTTTACAAGTTCATTATCCAAATCAAGTCAATCAAAATCAAACCCTAAGTCTAGCATTGATCCAAAGTCCCTAAACATTCAACACTCATATCATTTACACCTTTCATCCCTCATCTCGTCATTAGTCCTAAAAACCTTAGAGGTAACTTTTGAAACAAGGTCAAAACTCAAGAAGAACATGGAATACAAACTTGATTCATACATCATGAGTAATCCAAATAAAATAAACTTTCAAAGCCTTACAACGCCGATTGATTATCAACACTCACATCTATACAAACTATACATGGGATCATTACCTTCGAAAAATGTCAATAGTATAACAAATGTGAGTATGCCCAAATCAAAGTTTGGGACACCTTTCCCAATGGTAGATCTAAATCCAAACCTACAAGTTTTTCAACCGAACAATCAATGCATGAGCCTTCAAACGAATGTCATCCCACCAAATCCCTACAAGTCAAATGAGAATGTAGCAAGTACAAGTTTTTGAAACATGAATCCAGAAAAATTTGGGATAAATATGTTTACAAATCATACAAATGTTGTTCAAAATCAAAAAAAGACGTTAATGACTCCAAGTCAAGGTAACACCATGCAAAATAAAAGTTACCTAAATCAAGGCAATGTGATTCTCAACATCAACAATGTTCAATTTCAACCTATCATGCCAAATTTGAACATCATCCCAAATCAAAACATTCTCAAAAATCAATTTGTCCATGATCCCATTCAAAAACCACAAGCATGCATCCCAAATTTACTAGAACAAAAACCAAATCAACTATATCAAGGGACTCAAGATCGAAATCAAGATCAAATTTGGCGAGATCAAATTGCTACACTTACCAAAATAGTTGATTCATTACGCCAAGAGACATCTCCACCATCATTACTCATATCAACATCATTCCTTGGTTTAGGGCTTCCCCCTTTACCTACCACCAATCACCCCATCCAAATCAATCCACCTAACACCAATCAAGCCATCACATCAAATCCTGTGAATATACCATCGACATCACACCAACAAATGGTATCTAATCGAATGACAACATCAATCCCGATAAATCAAAATATGGTCTCCCAAGGACCTATCACCTTGGTCATTCCGACCATTCCTATCACCTCAATCACTCGAAACACCCCTATCACATCTCAACCCCTCATTACCATGATTGCTCCAAGTATATCTCAATCACTTGTCACTACATCTAACACAATTCCAAATCCGCCACCACTTCAACCAAAACCAAATGCAGTAAGACAATATGACATTGCGCTAAAAGCTCACTAGGCCTACCAAAAGGCCATCCAATGATATCTATCCATGCAACAAGTAACACAAGCTCAACAAGTACAACAAGCCTCTCAAGCTGCCCAACAAGCACAAGCACAAACAAAAAAAATGATAGCTGTTGAGAACAAGGATCAAGATCAATCCATCACTGAGCACCTTGAAGCTATGTCTACTTCATCCAATGATCAAATCAACATATGTCAAAAGTCACTTTTCAATCATGATGAAAATCCACCAACAATACTCGACAATGATCCAATTCAAGAAATGTCAACATCATTTGACCCTTTGGTTGAAGACATTGGAAATCCCTCCACCACAATTGTTGAAAACAATGATCAAGATCTCTCCATCGACAAGCACCTTGAAGATGTTTCCACCCCATCCGATGATCAACTCACCATACATCAAGAGCCACTTTTTAGTGATCTCTTTCAAGGAGTGTTAGGATTATTTGATCCTATTGACATAATGCACGATTCGTTCACCTATGATCATGTTGAAAATGTCTCTACATTGCCTTATGAGTTAGAGGACATATCTCAAGAATTTATCCCAAAGCATGATCAACATCTTTCACTAAGGTCTAGCAATGGTCCTTTCCAAGACATGTTGAGCCCCTTTGACCTCATGGTTATAGATACTGAAAGAACCCTAAACTCGACACTTGAGGATATTGAACCACTTACCATGTCTAATGATGACATCCAAGAACCCTTTGTAGGAAATCCATCCTTTGAAATTGACCCATGTCAAGAACTTGATCCAAAGCATGTCAAAAGCAACTTTGAAATCATTCAAGATGAAGAATTTGTATCTTCAAGATACTATAATGATCTAATGGACACTTTCCTATCTATGCAAGAAGCACATACTCCTCCATCTACCCATGAGATTCTTTCTACAGATGGAAACATAGATGATCTTCATCTAGAAGAAGATTTTGTCACACAAAAAGAGTAGAGTATTGATTCCTACAGTCAAGTTGAGTTGTCAACATCAAGATTAGATATATCCAAAATCCAGACTGAAGACATTAGGTATGTGAATATCCAATATTATCCACTCAAGGAAACAAGTCAGACATAACAGTATAGTTCAGAGTTAGCGGAGCATCCAATCGAAATAACATCATCTACGATGGTCATTTATCAGAGAATGCATTCTAAGAAAGAGCTCTCAGAATAGGAAAAATCAAAGCATGAAGGTACTACTTCCACAATACTGGGGGCAACTTCGTCTCAAGCAAGCGTCAACATAGGGAGCGTGAAAAGTCCTTATGATGAAACTAGTGTCAATACTACACTAGCCATGCCATGAATCTTCATCCACCCATAACCCCATCCACAAATTGTGACCAACATCAAAAGGAAGATTTGAATCAAAGTACGAAGAGCGTTATCAAAGCAAAAGAAGCTGAGAAGCATAATGGACAAATCAAATACAAATGGATACCAAAGAATACAAAGAAAGATCATCCCTATCAAACTCCATCAGTTAAAGAAACTATGGGAAAAAATAAAAGAGGCAAAAATATCCATCAAAGACGTCCACAAAAGAAAAAGCAGGCTTTTCAAGAAATGTACAAGGTATATCAAGCAGTTGGTCCTAATTCCACGCACACTTTTGTATCCACCCATCATTGTTCATCTTCCCAAGTTTGGAGAATCAAAGATTCCAAGTTGTCAACCAATCCATCTCTTATCCCTAAACACACTCCATCCACACCTCCACACATGATATCCAATTCTCACATTGAGCATCTATTGGCAATGACCCTTCATCATAAGGATCCTGAAGGCACCCTATCACGGTGTATCCACAAAGATAGAGTTAACCACGACATCAATAAAGCAGATATCAAGAATCTCAAAATTTGCATTCAAGTGCACGTATCTTAGCAAAGCAACTCATTCAAGTAGGATATCAATGGCACATTATGATAGGGGCATCTACATCCACAACACCTTGTGATTTAGCATGAGCTTAAAATCTTTCAAAAAAACCAAAAAAACCAAAAAATATGAAAATCCAAAAAAATCAGAAAAAGGATTGAAAACGGTAAAGAGAAAAAAAATCATCCTTTAGTGAAAACCGCATGTGTGGTGCTTTGGGAAAGACCATGATGAAAACCTGGAAAATAGGTGTCATGTGTGGAATCGAACATCTACGTGCGCTAGTTCAGATGAAAGCATCTCATCCCATCCATAATAAATCCAGTATTCCATCCATCCATAATAAATCCATTCATCCATAAACCATTTATCCAATCCATTTTCGTCCATCTGCATACATAGTCCAAGTTATCTTGATCTTGATTTAAGTTTGTGGCACACTTTACACTTGCTTATGGTAAATATCTTGACATGGGCCATTTTCATTGATCCTATCCTATGCAACATTATCTGAGCTATGAAGCATTATCCAAATGAGCATCCTTTATCCAAACACCTTATCTTATCATAAGATAATCCTTGGTATCCTTTGCATTCTTACCATATCCATCCATCCACACACCTATCCAAGCATCCATCCATCGCATTCCATACATTGCTAGACATTGGGGGCAGATATGTACATCTTGCTTCGAGAATAAATCTTGATCTATATCCTCCAACTTATGTGGCGATCCAAACATTAGAAAACATGAAACTAGATTAGTCAAAGCATTTGTGATCCAAAAACCAAATCACTAGCCCATGGCATATTTTGACAAGAAGACATTCTTTATCAGTTTTCATCTTTTATCATACATCAATCAAAATAATCGATATCAGTCTCATCTAATTGGTACGCCAACGTCACATCAAATCATCCAAACATCTTTTGTTTCAAACCAACTATTAACAATCCTAATCAACTGAATCCAATCAATCCATAATCTTGGGATATCCTTCTTGATCATTGTGTTGCTTAACACTATCCTTACATTTTTGTGCATCCTCAACAATGTTATCATCATCAAATCCTAATCAATCAATCCTTGCATTGTTGTGTATCCTTAACAATGTTATCATCATCATCAATCCATCGATTTGATCAATCAACCTTAGCTTGGTTTTTAGAAAAATTCCCAAATAGAGCATGGGTATCATCACACACATCCTTATCGAAATCATCAAAATCATGAGAAAATACACAAACATCATAAAATAAAAAATTCAAAAACATCCAAATCATATCAAAATCCAAAAACACTCAAAAAGTCAGAAAACATCAAAAACATCAAAATCCAAACTACGTCATCTCTGAGCTTAAATGTAGGCAAGGCTAATCTTTGATCAGCCCCCGAGACATCAAAATCCAAAAACATTCAAAAAACATCAAAATCCAAAAACATTCAAAAAACACCAAAATCCAAAAACATCCAAAAAATTGTGAAAATCCAAAAAACATCCAATATCACAGAAAAAAACATTCATAAAATCTTAGAAAATCTCAAAACATTTGAAAAAATCAAAAATCAAAACATTTGAAAAATCCAAAAACACCAAAAATAGCCTCAAAACATTTCAAAACATCAAAAACATCCAAATATTTGAAAAAATCCATCCGCCTCATCTTGCTTTCACCCACAATAATCAATCATCCATAATAAACTAATCATCACCTTCATTCTTTGGCAACAAAAACATAAACAATCATAGTAGGTAGCAAAAGCAAGCTTCAATCGTAAAATCAAAATCGAAACAACAAACCTTTAAAACAAAATCAAACTCTTAATCATTTTCAAACATGTCAGTCAACTTTATATCAATAGCCTATCAATGAACTTATCAAAACCATCATCATCCTATATAATGCATGTCCTAGGATATATTGTTCCGACAATGGGCATCATTTTGGATATCACTTTGGATTCTTATCCTATCAAAACAAATCCCTTTGGCTAGAGATATGAAGAACATAGGCTTGTTTGCGTACTTGATCTTTTCATTTGATTTATCTTATTGCGCTCATTCCAAGGACCTCTCGATGATATCCGAACAAAGGATTTAGAGAGATAGGAATGGGGCAACGATCATTATCTTTTGTCTGTTGTGCTTGTTGGACGTTCTTGTAAAATAACTTGGTGAATACTTGCTTTGTTAGGTACATCTTAGCAAGGTTTCTATATGTCAAGTGTGAACAAGAATATTCCTATCTTTTGTCGAGTCAAAGTCCATCGCACTAGGTACAACGCCATCCTAGTTCTTTATACCTTGATGCATCATATCTACATGTGTAATCAAACATAAGGTAAGTAGCTCTTTTAAAATCCCAATCCTTGATAAGCAAATCATCCATCTATCATCATCATCTATCATCATCATCATCTCTAATAAAGTCTCGTCAGATCATGGACTTGTGGGATCCTCTTGTCATCATCTCATTTCCACACTAACATCATCATCATCAATGCATCCATCATGCATCCATCCTGCATCCAAAAAATTGTCGGCATACCACATATCATTCGTATCATACATAATAGGAAACATCGATCATTTCACATGCATTTCATTTTCATCATCATCATAATATATATCTGTTAGTCTAAGCATCTGCATAAATCATACATTTGCATAATCACAACATATCACCTTAGCCATCTCATCCATCATCGCATCATATCATCATTTAAGTTGTTTAGGATAATATAGATTTGTTATTCTAAGCATCTTAAAACCATCTCATTTGCATCATCATCCATAACCATCCATCTTGAACCTCTTTATCGTGAGATCGACCCTCAAATTGAATCTTTTCGCTCGATCTCTCGAGGTGGCAATGTACCAGTGTACTTTCCGCTGGGGCATCCGAAAAATCAGAAATTTTTTAAATTTTTGATCGTGGCAAGTTTATTCTTTGAACCAACACAACAAGTACATTGCTTCAAAGAGGGGAAAATGTAGACATGCAAAATATGCATACATGTCAATCCAATAGTTTAATCAAATAACCTTCATTTAATCGAATCTAACATTTCATCCATTTAATTAAATAAACTAGGACTTTATTTAATTAAGTCTCAAAATTCATATTTCTCCTTTTCTGATTTAAATAAATCAAATATTTAAGTCATAAAAGTCAAAATCATCCTAATCATCATTAAGCTAACCTAATCCTAATTAGCCTAACCTAATCACCCATCACATCCTCTAGATAATGCCACTTGCACAAATAAATCAATTTATTGATTTATTAAATTCCTTATTTTCTTTCAACATGGCATTTATGGGGAATATTCCCTCAATTTTGAATTAAAAAAAAAGTGGACATGTACATCCAACAAGTCATTTATGATCTCTTACATGGGTCTTACATGTCCCCTTGCAAAGGTCAAACTAAGCATTAACTATCAAATTCAAATTTGAATTTCCCCCTCTTGGGCACATTTCCCAAATCTTGCACACTCCTCAACCACTCAAAAGTTGACAAGTGGCCTCTTTTCATTGGATTTTTTTTATCCCACATTGCTCCCTCTTGATCACTCTTAGCAATTAAAAATCTACAAATCAAAGGCTTCTTTCTTCATCAAATCCTCCACAATCTCCACAACTCCACAATCTTAGCATTTCATCTACAATCATCATGCAAGGTCACTCTCTTCATTTGAGAATTGATTTTTTCCACACCATCTTCATATCATATTCATATAAATTTCATCATCAAGCTTAAGCAAGGGCTGGGAAAGGGCTATTTTCTATAATAGCACCAATCCACTATGAGATAAAGTTGATTCATGTTGTTTGTACGCTCATTTAGTTTTTCTTGCTGTTTTAATATCTTATCTAGCATATCTAACATGTTTCATTATTTCATAGGGATGTTGATTATTAGCTTGGTTTTAAAATGCTAACCATTTGTAGATTTTGACATCCACAAGTTTTGTACAAAATTTCAAGTGCCACATAGAGCAAAGATATTCTAGTTTTTTATATCATGTCATCAAATTTGGCACTTCATCAAGATTTGTATCTTCATCAACATTAACAAAAGAAAAGGTGTGTACTTGAATCCCTTGCATTTAAATTTTTCTATATATATAAATATTTTAATATTTTCCCTCAAATCCATAATATATATATATTAGTGTGTATTTATTTATTGCAATAAAGAATTAACCTAAGTAACACATTAAGAATTCTAAGGATTTGTGCTTGGAAAAAATGCATAACAATTTTTTTTGTTGGATGTCGTGTTGTATAGTTTAGAAAATCTCAAAATATGAATAGGATTTTAAGGCCATATATTATGGTAGCTTACAATGCAAAAGAAGGAAGGAAATCTATTATCAATTTTAATCTAAAATTTAATACCATATGAAAAACCACATGTAGTATTATCTAAAATTAATTCTTGACATATTAATTTTATAAAATACACTTACCATTCAATAAACTTCTCCCAAGAAAGAAACCCTAAGTGAACATTAATTGAACCCTAATTGTAGATTCATAACTCTAATCATAACCCTAAGTGAACACTAATCCCAATCAAACCCTAACCCTAGCCTTAAAGTTATCATATAATCTAATTATCTCTCTTATCTAAATTTGGGTTGAATTATTTTTCGCTTATTTTTAATTGCATATATTTTTTGTTTATTAGATCTTATTTTATGAATATATGCAAATATAATTTTATTTCTACATTCATTCTATGCCCATTTTTTTCATGATATTTTAACATTCATTTTCTCGAATATTAGATCAATCTCACACATATAAATATGAAACCTCAAAATTTTAAAATTGAATTCTACCCAAAACATAGGCACACAATTGAACAAATTCTCAAAAGAAGAATGACAACATCATTAACATTTCATTCAAAATTCACTCAAATCCACATAAGGAGAGAAAATATATTAGAATTATACATTTATTCATGCTTATAAGTCATATCTGCATACAATTTAAGATAATTTTCATATATTCATCCAAAACTCAAAACAGGATATCTATTCTATTTCGTCCGCTTGGGGTTTTAACAGGCAATGGCACCACATATATCACTTCCTCATCAAAGGACATATATCTTTCTACGCATATATTCAACTCAAAACCTAGCTAGAGCTTTCATCAATTCTCTCCCTACAAATGAGCCTTGAATTCCCTTTTATATGACAAGGGAGCAACAAGCTTTGGGCTCAAATGTAATTTCACCACAAATTTTCATTTGAAAAAAATATCCATTGTATTTGACTTTCATTTCAAAACTTCCCACACATTGAATCTACAAAACATAGTGGCGCATGAACTGGGGAAATCTAAAAGAAAAGGGAACACAAATTTTCATCAAAATCCCCTTGTCGCTATCCATGCAAAAAAACTAGGCAACCAAATTGCCACGAAGGCACCACAACTTCTTATTTACCCACCACCCTGCCCTTACCAACACTCAGACCATGGTATACATGCCCACTTCTAGTTGTTTCCCAATATGGTAGACCCTTAGCCTCCTCTTCTTTCTTGTCCTTGCCTAATACGGTTCTAGTCTGCCTGCTTGGGGTTTTAACAGCTAATAGCACCACAGAGATCACTTCCTCATCAGAGGGCAGACCATGATTGAAGCGAGGTAAATACCAACAGTAGTCAGAGTTGGTCTTGGTTATGTCATTAGAAGTGTTGCTCATAAGGTCAATGGGCGAGTGTTGGCATCTAGAGCAGCCATGCCCATACCTTATTTTCCTATCGACACTAGTAATAGAGAACACTGACTACTTGCTTTTGTCATCTACCAGTTGAGAAGCAACATCTTGGAATTGTAACCTTCTACTGCATCTAGTGGGCACAAGCCTAGGCTTGTCAACCAAAGCACCTTCCTGAATAGCAGGACTGAGCTTTTGTGAGCTCAAATGAACAAACCTCCTTACTGACTTACTCATTTTCTCTTCTCAGACAAGCACTCAAACTTGATTAGACTCAGCCCACAAAGTGATCTAACTGCTACAAGAATGACACTATTAGTAGTTAATTCCTCTTGTATTTATTGTGCGAGGTAATGGAAACCTTCATCAATGCTTAGTAGAAATGCATATGCAAACATGGCAATTTGGCAGCGTATGTACTATCACCATTTAACTAGAGCTGCATGAGAATCCAAAGATCACCCTTCATGATTTCCAACAACAACATCTTCACACAGATTGAGATCGACATACAAATCTTCACACAGATTGAGTTTGAGGTCTGCAAGTTGGTGGGGTATGATCAAGATCTTCTCCCATATCTTCGAATCTAGAAAACCTACACATTACACAGTTAGTATTTAATGAAATTATTTGGCTAAGCCATCAGCGACATGACCCTTGGAGTTAATGGATTAGGCTTATGTCACCGGATTAAAATTAAAACCCAACTTTGATTTTAATACTTTATTTCCTCCGCAGGGTTTTATTTCCTAAGTCTTGGTTGGCCCCGTTAAATTCTTATCCCAACCCTAACAAAGAACAAATGATTAAGCTAAGGATTGTATTTGTTGTTATAACTTTAGTTCTAGAGAATTCTTAATTACCAATTCTTATTTGTGCATTTCTATATGAATCCAATTGAATTCCTTTCCATATCATTATGGAAAATTTTATTATTGCAACCCTAACTCTAACACTAATTAAACCTTGACCCTAACCTGATTGAACTCATATTATAACCCTAACTCTAATAGTAATTGAACTGTAATCGTAACCCTAGGTATTGTTGAAACCTAACCCTAATTGTATCAAAACCCTAGAGAACTCTAATTGAACCCTAACCCTAAAATAGACAATAACCCTACCTTAATTGAACCCTAACTCCAATCCTAGCCCTAATTTAAGACTAACCTTAATCTTGACCTTAATTAAACCCTTATTGAATTATAACCCTAATTGATCCCTAACCCAAATTGAATACTAATTGAACCTTAACCCTAAGTGAATAGCAAACTTAATTAAACTCCAACCATAATCCTATTTGAATTTTGACCCTAATCATAACCATAATTCAAACCTAACCTTAATTGAACCCTAACCCTAAACATGAGTTCAATTAAGTTTAAGGTTCAAATAGGGTTAGAATTTAATAAAAATTAGGTATAGGATTCAATTAGGATTAGGGTTGGGGTTGGGGGTAAAGATTAAGGTTCTATGATAGAGCTTGGGGTTAGTGTTAGGGTTCAATTGGGGCAAGGGTTAGTATTATAGTTAGGGTTATGTGGTTAATTAGGGAGTTTCATTAATGTGTTAGTTTGGGAATCATAGTTATGTTTAGGGTTGGATATAAAGAATTAGGGGTGAGTTTTGAAGTTAGTGTTAGTTTTAGGGTTGGGGTTATGAAGTTGGAGCTTATGAAATTAATGTTAGTATTGGGGGATTAGATTCTATCACTTTAATAAAATAATCTTCTATAAATTCATTCAAATATTTTTTGAAATTATATAATTTAAAATATTTTCAAATTTACCTATGTTGATATATGACAGATATAACAAATCTAAACTCTATACCATTTATAGTTAACTTGACATTGTGTATAAAAAGGTTTAAGTTATGAATGCTATAATATAAAAAAAAATGTGTTTTCAATGTTTATTTGTTAGTTTAAAAGATGTTCCAATAATGTTGCAATCACTAATGACTAATTTTTTCTTTCAGGATGGTTAAAATAGATTGGTAAGTAAATTTATCTATAATAAGTAAATTTATCATTGTTTTTTTCTTGATAAGTAAATCAATATTTCATAAATTTATCTATAATTATTATTTAATTTTTCTTAATTATATTAAATAATATTTTATCAAATTGTTAAAAAATTTAAGTTTCTTATAAATAATTTTATGTATTTTTTATAATTAACTTGATATTGTGTATAAAAGTTTTAAGTTATGAATGTTATAATATAAAAAAATAAAATTGTTTTCAATGTTTATTTGTTAGTTTGATGTGAGAACAATGTTGCATAGTAATGATTAATTTTTTCTTGATTGGTTAAGTGATATTGTGAAATTATTCTATGTTAATTTAATGTTATGAATGCTATATAATATAAAGAAAAATATTTCTACTATATTTTTAATGCATCTTTATATTTTATAAACAAACATCTAAAACAAAAATGTGATTGTAAAAAAAATACAAATAAATGAGTGAACATACATTTAAAGTTAAAAGTGAAATTATAAAACAAATTGTAAATTTATTTTATTTTTCTTTTATAAATATAATTTTTTCATTTGTCATCCACCTAGTAATGCCTACTTCTCCTTTTAATGAATTTTTTATTTTGCAAGGGTTGATTTAGTGTTATCATTGATCTATTTCCTACAGATATCAATGGTGCCCGCCATCCTGTGATCGGGAATTGAAGGATCGTGAAATCATGGGAGGGCGCCATGTGTCCTATCTGGGGGATCAAATTTGTGCTATCATTGACCAACTGCCATTTGATCTGAGTCGTTCCCCGCCATCCCGCGATGGTGCTTGGGTTGATTACGAAATCACAGGCGGGAGCCACACGTCTCATCCGATGAAGCTTAAAGAGTAAAGGAAACACTAGCCGACTTTAAATGTATTAAGGGTGGATTACTAAAGTGTTCTTGAGACACACATGTTCTAAATCAATGGATATGTTATAATCTGCTGGAAAAGCTGCTCGAAATTTAACGACATGGCTGTCGACTGTGTTAAAGGAACAAGATCATTGATGCTTAGGATCAACGGTTGCCCGCCATCACGTGATCAAAAGTTTCAGGATTGCTATATCATGGGCAACAGTCACGTTGAGTTCCTTCGTAGTGTATGGTAAGGTGGGCCCCTTATCATCATCTTGACAATTGTGTCAGCTTGTTTTGAAGGTCACTGTCGATGATTTTATTTTGTAGAGGGTTGAATTAGTGATGCCGTTGATCTATTTCCTATAGATCAATGGTGCCTGCCATCCCGTGATCAGGAATTATAGGATCAAGATATCACGGGCGCTTGCCACATGTCTCATTTGATGAGGTCTAAAGAGTGAAGGAAGCATTAGCCAGTTCTAAATGTGTTAAGGGGTGGATTACTAAAGTGATTGTGAGATGCACATGCTTTATTTAAATGTGGATGTTATAATTTTGAGGGAAAAGTTGCTCAATAGTTAATAGAAAGGACGGCGACCATTTTTGAAGGAGTAGGATCTCTGATGAGAAGGATCAACAGTTGCCTGCCATCTCGCAATGGTAAATCGAGGGATTACGATATCACAGGCAACCGCCACGTGATTTTCATTTGCGGCTTATGGCATGGTGGGCCTCTTATTGCCGTGTTGGCAATTATGTCAGCCTATTTTGAAGGTGGTCGTTGATGATTTGATCAAATTGGAGGATCAATAGTTCAAATTTAAATCTGTATCAAATGTGGTTGGAGCCATTTGTGCAGCCCGTGAGTGAGCTTTAATGGTGGATGAGACATCTATTGGAAAGATTTGATCGACATAAAATCAATTTACTTACTTCATTTGTATCATAAGGCATCCAAGTATTTCATAAAAAATAGTTTCAGAGCCAAAGGTGAAATTGCGAGCAATTGCAGCCAGAAATTGGAGTTTGTGCAAAAAAATCCATGAGTTTATTTTCTCTGTTTCCCAGTCATTCTACACCTAAATTTGGGAAGGGGGGTCTACTATGCATGTCATTGAGCTCATTAAAATCTTTTGTTGGGGCTATAGTTTAATCATAAATTGTGAGGAATTGTGGTATTTTTACTTTGTAATTTCCTATCTCTGCTTAGTCATAGCCACTTGAAGTGTAACATTGTAGTGAAGCCCTAGTTTGTCTAAAATGGTGCCACCCAAGCAGCACTTTGGCCACATTGAGTATTTGAAAAGAAACTTGTATGATGATTTCCTAGATCAATTTTCGTTGTTAACAAATGATAGAAGGAAGGGTGTAGTGTTATTGCAAGGGAAAATCCTAGGGGAGGGGTTGGTGTATAATAGTTCCAACATTGTTGATGCTAGGGTTCTACTCACTGGCTTAGAGATGTTCAAATTATGGTATGGACAGAGGAATTTGCCTCACCCTTTCTCAAATAGATGGATGTATGACATGGGTAAGCTGGTTGTACCAAATGTGTTCCTTGATGTGGACTTACTTAGGGCAGTGGCCATGATATATGACCCCAGCACACGGGTAATTAGAGATAATGATGGAGGGGTTCTATTAGAAATTAACAGAGAATTTATCCAACATTCTTTTGATTTGAGTGAGCCAAGTGATGACTTGGTTCCTATTAATTTTGAGAAAATGAAGCAAGAGTATACAAAAATGAAATCTCTTTTTAGGGTTAAGCTACTTCCACCTCATCTGGTTAAGGCGCGAGGTTCACAATTTCACATCAGCCCTAGTGACCAGGAACCCTTCAAATTGAATTTTTTTGCAAAGCCTTTGCTAACTACTTTCTATTCACTATGTCAAATTTTGGGTTTCAGTCCTGATGCAGTAATGTCAATTGCATACATGTTCATGGGGATGCAAATACAACACCCTAACTTCTCTTTAACATATGACTTTGCTTTTTTTTTTGGCAGAGAGGATAGATGAAGGGTTGTCGAAGCTGCAGAAAGGTGATAGTGGTACTCAATTCTTTTGGTATTCCATGTTGATGCATATGTTCCTATTTAGGAATGCTGATTTCTTTGCTGAGAAGATGAACTTAAGGAAATTAGTTGATGGAGAAAGATTGCCAGTACAGATATGGGCTGTAGATCTGTCTTGTAATAAGGAAAACACCAGTTATATTATGTAATTTGATAATTGTTTTGCTTCAAGATTAAGGGCTAGATTAATGGTAAATGTACGTAGGATCCCTGAGGAAGTGCATGATTTCCTTAGGCCAAAGGAGAGGAAACCAGAATTGAGGGTTTTACATAACTGGGGTGACATTATCTCATATCTAGTCAGCACTATCTTGGGAATATATGGATTTCAAGGAACCCCTCACATACCTCCATATAATGTGCCACCAAGACTAGGGTTTGCAGAAGTTATGTGGCAGATGGGTTGTATTCATGAATACAACCTTATTGGAAAGGGGAAGGGAACATTATTCCCTGATTATATAGTAGTGTCTTACTTACATTTTCAAAGGGAGGTTGGACACATTTTGATAAATTCTTTGTTGATTACCATTTGAGATTTGGTCCAAGGCGACAACATGATCCTGAAGGTTTCTTTGCTCTTTTCAGACAAAGAATAAAAGGTGGCAAGTTTGCACATGAGTTCAATTTCCCTAAGGACCTAATTAGAAATGAATTTGATTTAAATAAGTAGGGATTGAACAAGGAGAAATAGATAGTTTATAGTAAGCTACTAGATATTGTGCATGAAATGGATTTGAATTATGATCCACTGATGGAATTCACTCCATACCATAAGAAAATTTATTTTCTGATGAAAAACTTCAAGAAGATTATGGACACCTTGACAACCAAAAGGATAAATTTAAGGCTAAGCCTGGATATGCAAGGAAAAAGTGATAGGCCAATTGAAACAAGGTCAATATATCAGCCTACAAAAGGCAGCCCATCTATAGGAGGAAAATGGATACTAGCAGTGATGAAGAAGAAGTAGACAGAAAGGAGAAACAAATAATGAAGGCACCTCCACAACCAGGTCCAAAATTCAAAGTACCTGGGGCAGTTAAGATCATTGAATTACAGTATTCACCAGAGCACAGTCCCCCATCACCACCATTTGAGCCATGTCCTAAGAGGAAAAGAACTGATCACCCACTTGAGGATCTGACAAATAAAATTATTGTTACTATCAGAACATGTAGGTTGGTATGCCTTCCCCTCCTAGGTCAGCTGAATTGGTTTTATCTGATTTGGATATGAAGGGTAAGAGTGTGCAGGATGCAAGAATGAAGGCTTGCAAGGAGTTCTTTGATGACAATGCATTTGCAAAGACTCTTGTATTCTTGCAATTGACATGGAGGATGAAATTTGAGGAATATCAAAATAAATGCAAGGAGAGAAGAGAACTAAGGCTCGACAGGTCAGATCAGGAGAATGATGAAGAAGTAAAAGTTGAACTAATAGAAGAGTTCAAAAACATCACTCCTAAAGAAGGGAGACAACTTGTGAGTCAGGCTGGTGTTTTGATTTATCCTGAATGGGACATCATAGATGCAGTGGCTTTCAATGCCATTATGAAGTCCAAGAATCCTTTTCAGGATTCTGAAGAAGTTAAGGCAACATTGCAAAACTTTTCCTTCATTGAAGAATATGAGACCTTAGCAATTTGGGCATTGGCTCCACAAGGAAGAAAGCCAGACATTGTTGATATTAATCCAAATTTCAAAGGAGGATTAATAATAAAGAGGGCTTCAGAGACTTCAACCACCGAAGCCACTAATTTAACTATGAATGTGGCCAAGTTGGCCCAAAAGACTGTTGAAAGGGAGGATGATGAAAGAAAGAGCCTAATGGAGAAGTATAACATTTTAATTGAAGAATATAGTAAAATGCAATAGAGGAATGTTGAGCTACAAACTGAAGTGGAAAGGTTCAAGTATAGACATATTGGGGAAACATCTAGGGCTCCAGGAACCAACACATTACCTCCCATAGTAGGGTCAATGCCTCCTGCTTCTCCAAATGTTTCTACACCAGGGTCTCCTATTCAAAATCCTGCTCTCACCCCTCCTCTAGAACAAATTGATGTTGAAACAAAGTGCTTTGTTGATCCAACAATGAGGTAGCTAATACATAAAATTGATGAATTACAGACATCATTAAGGGTAAAAGAGGAGGGTTTTCTTTCAAAAGAAAAAGAAATTGTTACTACTATTTTGGAGCATTTAAATGAAAGGGTAGATAATAAATTTCCCTCTATACATTCTTTGTATTCTTTGCTATTTGAAGCAATAAAGAATATTGATAGGGATTAGGGGATAGTGATTCCAATAATTGAAAATTGGATCCCTAGGGAAAATGATCTAGATATTATGAATAAAGCCTCAAGGTTTGATGTAAATAACAGGCCTCAATCATTGAAGCCTACTTATATATTAGTGAAATCATTGCAAGGTTTTCAGACCTTACCAGATGATTTAAGTAGGAAGATTAGGGATTTGATAAATAATTTCAAAGATTGGGGTAACACACTGTTACCTGATATAATTGATGAGAAGGAGGAAATCAGAAAACTCCAACAATGGCAAGATCAAGCGAGTAAGGTCATAAATAATCATATTAAAGTAATTTGTGATGACTTGGATTATGATTTGTTGGTGAATTGTATGGATAAAATTATTGGTACTGGCTCATTTTTGGAATCTTTTGAAAGAGATGATAATCAGGTAGCGGTAAAGTATATGCCTTATAGTACAAAGGTAAGTGAGGTGATTAATTTTGGCTGGCCAACTGACGAAGAATACCAGAGGTGGGTGGCTAAGTATTTGAATGATGATGAGTAAAAAGAGTGGGTTATAGACAGGTGGCAAATTAGATACTGCAGTTACAACGATTCTAGTTTTGTGTTGATGGCTTTCTTGGTGTGGGTTTCAAATGGTTTTTTGTTATTGCATCAACCTTCCTCTGCTGACATGATGAACGAGAATATGCTCTAAGATGATTGCAGCTGTAACAATTTTTGGAATATCATCAGGTGCTCTAATCAGCTGGTGACGTGTGTACTTTCTGGCCCGAAGCTTGTTTGCTCCATTTTTCTATAAGAAGGATTTCAAGGCTAGAAGTACGGGTTAGCAAGTTAGATAATTTTGATCGAGTCTAGGTGAAGTTGTAGAGCTGATTGTAAAGATCAATGCTTTTAGAGAGAAATGCAATTTAGGTTCTGAGTCACTCTGTGATAGGTTTTAAGTTCATGAGGATTTAATGTTGCATAACAGAATTAGCATTTGAATTGAAATGATAATTTCAAGCTCATCTCTCTCCATTATATGTGCATATCTAAACTTGGAATAAAATAACTAAGGGTTGTTTCATTCAGCTCACTGTTGTAGTGTGTATGATTCTATTTTAGCTTTAATTCAAGGAATTAATTAAAATGCTTGAATGGGATTGTAAGTAGACATGTTCTGCATATCCAATGATTTTAGAGAAATACAATTTAGGTTTTGAGTCATTTTGTAACAGGTTTTGAGTTTATAGATATTTAATGTTGTATAACAATACTAGCATTTGAGTTGAAATAAAAATCTGAGCTCATGTCTCTACATTGTACATGCATATCTGAACTTTGAATGAAATAACTAAGGGTTGTTTTATGCATCTCACTGTTGTGGTGTGTATGATTCTATTTTACTTTTAATTCAAGGAATTAATCAAAATGCTTGAATGGGATTATAGGCAGATATGTGTTGTATAAGGATTTGATAAGTAGTCATGAGTTAGAATGCATACTGATGAAATTGTAATGCAATATTGTCAAGGATCTTATATGTGATGTATTAAATCTATTATAAACCTCTAGATGCTTATGAATTTGACTCCTACAATGGATATATGGCACTAATCTAAGTTGTAATTATTGGTGTAGTTGACCTTTGTTTGTCCAAGCTGCCCTGAAACGCTTACAAAATTTTTAAATGTTGACTATCTTATACAGTAGTTGTGTTTATTGTATCTCCTTAACTTAAAAACTAGTTGATATTGTCTATGAAAAGCCAATCCTAGTTGATATTATCTTATCGTGTTGAGCTATTAAGTGAGATCATTTTCTATTGTTAATGTTTTTTATAATAATGGTGTAGAGGTTGTAAACACATTAAGGGATCACCCTCCGACTCTTGTAGGCAAAGTGTGGAGAGCTTTTAAAAGTCCTCATTAGGTTGGTCTGGAGTCCTTCGAGGCTGCCTGATTGGAATTGGCAATTCCATAGGTATATTAGAAGACAAACCTAGTTACATTGTAAAAAGAACCAACATACATGTTAACCACTAAACAACCACCTCTACAACTGGCTTTTTAATCTTTTATGATCACATGAAACATAAAACACACTAATTTCAAGGTTGTTAACATCACTATTGATTTTTTTTAATTTTTTGACCTTTCAAACATTAAAAGGTACATCATTAAATTAATTATGTAATGGCATAAAAATTAAAAACATCATGAATTAATTATGTAATCACATAAGTCAAATATAATTCTATCAAGAAATTAATATCAAATAGATAATATAATAGCATAACTTATACATTTCAATGTCATCGATCTTCTTCTTCATCCAACTCTTTGTCTATATCATCTGATGTAGATTCGACATTGTAAGGATTGGTCATATCATCATCATCATCGATATCAGTTTCAATAATGTCATCATCCACACGGATGTCATCTTCATGAACATTAACTCCTACATCATCATCATCTAGTTCCTCCTCTTCGACATCTTCTCGAGGGACATCATCAACTAACCGTTCATCCTGATCATCATCTACATCATCTTCTAGTTCTTTGGTATCTTCTTCCACCACATTATACTTTAGTGGCCTTCCTCTTGGATCATGTCTAACAACAAATGACCAACCTGGTTTACCTGGAACCTCTGAGTAAAATGCATTTCATTGGCGAAGAACACGGATATATTTACAGCTTCTTCGATCCAACCTTGTAGCTAACCATGGTAAATCCATTATCTTCAATAACGATTTCTCTCCAGACCATTTTCATCCAATCATAGCTTGTACATGGGTGACAAACAAAATTAATCGAAGGACCGGTAACCTCCGAAGTATAATCCCAAAATCCCACTGAAAATAGCCGATTTTTGAGACTTCGGCGGATGTATCTTGGCTACGAAAACGCATTTTAATGCACGAAAGACTGCAGTACTCACCAAAATCACAGTTTTCTTCGCCTTAATCCAACATTTTTGATTCAAAATTTACAACCATTACCACACCACATGCTTTTCGTGTTTGTTTCTGCAATATGTTAAGTATGTAAAAATATTGCAATATAAGTTGGATTGACAAACATATTTCTGTTCTTAGCTGAATGCTTATGCAAAGAAAATAATCTCAAGATATATATACATCAATATAATTGAAAATAATTAAATAATATGGGTGATTAATATATGTACCTGTTTATCTCTTAAACCCTATGCTAAATCAATTTCCCTTGGTGTAACATTGGAATCTCCATTATGATGAGCTTCTTTAATCAATGCAGAAGCCACACAACCTTCCCATGTTAATCCACTTGACCAAGATTGTTGACTCGTTCAATCCATACCATCATCAATCACGTTGTTCATTTGTGTTACAAATATAGACCGCTCCCACTCTTAGAGCCATGTACAAAAATTACCACCAACAAAATTTACAAGCTTGACATTATAATTGGTTAAAATGCACAATGCTCTGGGCCTTAATTTATAATTGATGTATGTGAAGATTAAGAATAAAAATAAATTGCAATATACATAAAAATCATATGTAAAATTCATTCGATTAATCTCCATGATCATATTATAATTACCTCTCACTTTTCTCAATCTACCTTTCCCAACAGGTACTCCCCTTCGAATTTGTTAATGGAGTTGGGATCCCAAATGCAATCTACATGGATCTTTGCTACAAACTTAGGAAGATGTTCACTAATGTACACCATGGTCTGGTATGCCATAGAACCCTCATGATGTGCTCTTTGTCCTAACCAAAGCCTTAAAAATTTCAAAGTGCCTCTCAACCATCCCACATTGACCAGCCATGTGTACAGGGTCCCTGGTTGGGTTGAATTCGAAGAAAGTGAGCACTTTTGCATTTCACACATTAGACAAGAAATTTTCTCTAATAATTACTATCTTCTTATGGATTTCTTTAGATGATAGCCATCTATAAGTGATTCAAGAACAAATATATTAGCAGATTTTAACAAAAATGCTCTGATTATATTACCTGCAGCAAATTAAAACAAATGGCAATTATAAGATGTATCTGTTAGACTGAACAAATCGCTACCTATATACATTTTCCAAAGATCATATAACTTGCTTGACATTGTTGTCAAAGTTGTCCGCGAGAGATAGAGGTAGAACGTACTGCAACAATTATAAAATGATCTTTTCATTATTTTTCCAAAAGTAGTAAATACAATACATTGAAAAGTACATGCATTATACAAGTGTATATAATATACCAGAATAATTACCTTAATGAAGGTATGCCAATCATGCGTTTTCATCCCTGACCCAGATTCACCTTTCTTTGTTATTATATTGTTTATGTTCACAACAAATCTTGTGGGAAATAATTTTTTTTGTATGACTTCTTTTATAGAATTGCTTTGCTGCTCTGTTAATAGCCAAGGAAGGGCACTTATATTAATTTTTTCTCCATCACTATTTAATTGAATGAAATTTTTCATTGCATGATTGGCTTCCTGAATGTCACTACAAATTTTGACAATTTTTTCTTTGTCATGCCTTCCATCCAATATTTTCCATAACTTTTATGTTATATTCTTTCTAATATGCATTGTATCAAACAAATACACAATTTGTAGCTACTCATAGTAGAGCAACCTACTAAATTTTTTGGGATAAATTTTCAGACCCTATGGAAGCCGGCCATTAATGCCTTGACGACCTTCATGAAGCATATAAGTTAAACAAATTAACAATGACAATCATTGTCAATTACAACATGAGTAAACACAACACAATATAAAAATATAAATTCAAAACATATCATATATGATAGATAAACAATTTGATCTGATGCATAACCTTGACGATTAATTCTATTATATTCCAACTTCCATAGGCCAGGTGTCATTCTTCGTGGTTTTGATGTAGTCTATTCTTTCCCATTGAAAAGATGTTTTTCAGTAGTTTGATACTTATGATTTCTGTGGAGGAAGTGCTGCTCTATCAAACTCCTTTCTAAGCTTGTTGAGCGGCGAGATTTCATCTTTGGTCACAAATTGGACGTACCAGAATTTTCCTTTGTTTGAGACACGCAGATGATGCTATAATTGGACCAAGCATGTCAGTATATTACATTTATAATAGATAGACTAATTTTAAAATTCAAAATGATATCTACTTCATCAAATTAAATGTTAAAAGTGGGTCAAACATTATAACATACCACTAAATGTGTTCCTTCAGGGCATCATGAATTTTCCATCTGGGGCATTACGAATTAGAGTATCTTTACGTCTATTGGTTTGGAGGCGATCGCCTTAATTTTGTGTAAATTTCCATAATAACTTTAGTAACTTGTCGATAAGAGGCTCGATATATACATTCATATCTTTAACTTGGTACTTACCTAGTTGAATGAACATAAACATTACATAATTATTATAACTATTTTTCTGCAATATATATAAATTAATGTGCATGACTATTGAATGAAAAAAATATAAGTCATTATGCAACAAATAAGACAAATGAGATGCTACTATGATAAAGAAAATTGATGTAAAAAAATACCTAGAACAATCATTGACAACATTATGTGCTCCCTCTTTATTGACATCCATAGAGGAATTTTATTGTTGATAACAAACACAGGCCACACTGCATAAATAGATCTCAGCTCTCCAAATGGATTGACACCATCCGCTCCCAATGAAAGCCTGAGATTATGAGGTTCTTCTTTAAAGTGTGGCCATTTTTCCTCCATATCCCTAAATGCAGAACCATCTGCAGGCATTCGAAGAATGTCATCTCCACTTCTATTCCGTGCATGGTAATCCATCAATTGCGCTAAGCTTTTGCACCTAAATAATGGTGCATATGTTGAATAATGGGAATATAATAGAAAAGAACCTTGTGAGGCACCTTTTTTGTTAAGTTAATTTGTTAAACGCTCTATAGCTATGACATTTTGGGCATTCTGTTGCAAATTCCTGTTGTTTATGATATATAATATGATCATTGGGACATGCATCTATTGCTTGATACTCCATTATGATATCTTTCATAATGGAACATAAATGTCGGTATGAGTGAGGTAAAATATTTGATGGTGGTAACAAAAATTCACCAATCAATCTACAACAAAAAATAATTTTTTTATATAAAGAATATTAATGGTACATATTTCATTCTTTATTTAATAGTGATGAACTAACAACAATTAAAATAGATGAAAAAAGATGACATATATGACATACCTTGACATCTGTGAGATTGCTATGTTTGATAAACCATTCATAACCTTCAAATTCAACAACAAAAATACAACAGAGAGAAGAGTTGTTTCATAGCCTTCATAAAGGGGCTTGTATGTCTTGTCAAGTATAGGAGAATCATGAACATCATCCAAGTAATCTTGATCATCATGGTCAGCTCTGCCACTAAATGTGTCATGGATCAATGTATTTGTACCATCATCTTCAACTATGTTTTCTGGTGCATGATCATCTTCTTCCATAGGATCGTTAACTTCATCTTCGATATTCACAGCTCCATGTTTGTCTGCTTGCAAAACCACATTCTGCGGGCCGTGATAATCCATATCATCTACCCTAGGGTGCCCCACCTTTATAATATTGATAGACACAAATAAACCATGATCATAATCAATTGATTATATATATATATATAATGTTAAAATGATCTAAACATTTACAAATTCAATCAATATAAACACATATAATGAACAACTTACCAATGGACAATAATCATGCCCCACTTCAACGTGACCATGATGCCTACAATGTTTCTCATTTGTTGTGATTAAAATTTGTCTCATCTTTAAGCCCTTGCAATTATTGTGAGGACAATAACATTTCTCATCACCCTTTCTTTTCAATCTAGCCCACAATCTATCAAGTGTCTCTTCATTTTGTTCTGGACTAATATTATCTGACATGATTTTTCTTTACCAAGCTTGACTATTTAGATCTTCAAAAAATATCAAACTCACACTTCAATAATTTTTATTCATAGACAGGTAACAAAATCTAATAATTCTGATATTTTACACCAAAAAAATTTGGTATGCAACCACCCCTGCAAAGAGAAGACTCACGAGTTAATGACCCAAAAACACTTTAAAATGCTAATTCAAAAAATTATTAAATTATGATTTTACTATGATTTCCAACTATTAAGACTCCTAAAATTAGAATATTGAACTTGATCACAAACTTCCTACAACGATGGAGGTAGCGAGCTAGTAAGAGCAAGTGACCTATAAGAACAACAAGTAAAGAATCATCATTGTTAATGTCAATACCGATTTATCCTTTTAGTTAAAGATGCAATGTCACTTCTTATGACGAGCTTATCCCTAGGGCCCTCAACATTGAGAGAGCCCTAATAAAAAACAATAGAAGCATTGGTAAGAACATGATTAGGGTACAAACCCTAGGCTTAACTTTGTAAGAAACAACAATAACTATAAGCCCAGTTAGATGAGGTTGCAATACGGAAAGACAGAGCATTGTAGGTAATAACAAAATTTTGCAATCTAAAGATTGTAGCCAATAAAACGCACACTATGTAGCTTAGTGACATTTGTAAATGCAATCTATGGTAAGAAGAATGACAGTCACTTGAGATATGATAGTCAAAAATAGGCTGAGCAGTGACAAGATAATAAAGCTCAAACCTTGCATAGTAAAGTGGAGATTTTTAGGTGAGTTTCCTTACCCCCTTGCTAACCTTAAGGGTTTTTCAAATGCTTTTGGTAGTGTTAGAAAAGGAAAATGCAATCAGGGAATGACTATCCAAATGAAGTAATAGTGGTAATCATAGGTTCAATATTTCTTCTTATCCATTAATATTGTATAATGGAGGTAGTGGATTGCACGTTTGAGCAGTGTTTTGAGACTCATAAAAGATGGGAGAATAGTGAATAATACCTTGTGGACTGTGAAGTAGTGTCAATAAGGTTAAAGGATCTTAAGAACTACAATACCATGAAACAATGAGTCCCCTGTAGTAAGTAGGCAGTCCATAGGTTATAGTTTGATTTTATAGAAGGATGCTCATGAAAGGAATCTTCAAGTGATAGTGAGTGAGCTATTTGAGATTGTAGTTGAGGGGGCAATACCCAGTCTTAAAGGAAGTTAGCAAAGCAGTAAATGTGCAATAAAATTGAATCGTACACAACAAACAATTCACAATGTTATCTTCCATAATGCCTTGAGTTTGAAGACAAAAATCTCATTGTATCTTCATGATGAAAGTGGTGACCTTAATGATCAATCACTGGAAACCATTATTTTAAAACATACTATTGTGCTTATGGAGGCAATATTTTAAGCAAGGCAGTGAGTGGTGGTTTGGAACAATGGTAGGTATGAAGGACTTGCTTTATATGCATACTATGCAGTCTAGCTTAAGACATCATTCTTAGAAGAGATTGAAGGTGGATTATGGAACTCTAGGGTTACCATGAAAAGGATTAAAGCAAAGATTGAGATCTATTTAAAAGCCACAGTCATGAAGATATTAAATATGTCACATGCAAAACCTTAGTAGCTGGAGTAATGAATACAGTGCCAAAGAGGGATAGTGTGCTGGGGGCAGATTTGGATCGCCTCTCCACATTATCTAATTAAATACATCATTTATTTATTTTTTAATTAAAGAAATCTCTAAACCTATATAGGATATTGATACTTCAAAAGCCTCTAAAAGGAATTGAGATTATGCAAATATATGTCAGAAGTAACATTCATGGGTTTAGAAAATCTTGATCACTCTCTAGAATAGCCCATTAAACATGGGTTGTGCTTGAATGCACTACATATTGATATAACACAACCACTTTGCATCAACTAGAGTTATAGGCTCTTTATTGCAGCAAAAGGGTAATCGCTCTTCGATCCTTCTTTATAATTACATCCTAACCTATTAAACTTGGGAACCAAGTTGAATGCACCCAATGATGATTGACACCTACATTATACAACCTGAATTGCTACATTATGGAGTGCCTCCATTTCTATCACAACATAGCCACGGTAAACTTGGGTCACACATGAATGCATCCCTATATTTTGCATAGCAGAAAAACTATGCCACATGACTAACTAGAGTTATGGATCCACATAGTATAGTCACAAGAATCCTCTATTCCTTAGTTTAGCCCGATCTTATTGTGATTCCCCACAAAAAATATGGACGCAAAATTCTCCATAACCTCTAAAATGAAATCTAATGAGGTCTTTGCTTTTTTAAAATATGATTTTCAAACACGGAACGCTACAAAATCTAACTTCACAATTGAGATTCTACAAAAAGACAATGACTACCCTCAACCTAGTGATATCTTCTTGAATTTTTTCTGATTTTCCCAAGAAAATCATCCTTAGTTCTCCATAAACTGTCTCAAGTAGAGCAAAACACTATCACAATAAATCAGGCATGAACTCACTTTTCTTTATGTCAGCCACAATTTGATTTTTTTTAATTTTTCATGTTTTTTGAGAATTTGATGAACGTCGGGGATAAACTTTCAAAAAATTGGAAATTACACATCAAATTTTACAAGCACCTAGCGAACATCAAATTTTACATATTTCGTCGGACAGTTTTGTCAGATTTTGTAGTAAAATGTATTAGTTCCTTCAATATTTTCTCAAGAGTTCCAATCATCCATCAAATATCCATCTTACATCCATATCATTATCACCCTTTGATCCTTAAATCATCCTAAATTTTCTCTTTTGTACCTAAAGTTAGATCAATCCAAAAGAATTAGAGAATTCACCTTCCACATTCTTGAAGATTGACCCCTATTTTATGGTGCAAACTAGATCACAACACAAGAGGAAAATGGAAGCCAACAAAGAAAAATCTACTTTGAATGACTTAAGTCAAACCGCTCCTGAAATGAATCCCATTGGGTCTGGCAGTCTCACGGTTAACCTTCATTTTCGCAAGACCATCAAGAGGAAGGTGTCCAAGTGGAGGATTTTACCAATAATTCCTTTGGAATGTCACATGGGGAAATCACTTAAATAATTCAAAAGCTAGAGAATCATAATATTATCAACATCATGATGAGAATAAATCTCTCACTATACATGCTCAAATTAGAAAAGCAAGGGGCTAAACTCCCCTCCAATTTCAATGTGAGCATTATTGTGGAACCATCTTTTGGAGTCATGCCTCCAATCTCATCTACCATCCCCATTTCATCTACCCCCTCATTTCAAAGCATCACTCAAAACATCCCACAAATCACATCATCCATTTCTCCAATGCAGCCCATTGTTAACAAAGGAAGTGCATTTCTCAATGCATTGCAAACACATCCTCTTGTAAAAAATTAGGATTTGGATGCAAACACCATCTTGGGACAAACCGTACCCCAAAATCCATTACATACATATGTCCCTCTTACCTTTCATGATCCAAATGACCCATCATCATCATCATTCCACGCAAAACCCCAAACCTCTCTCCCCATAACCTCCCAAGGAGAGGGTGACATGTTCGGACTAGGGGGAATTTTTGACACTACACCATTTCCTCAAGAGGTTACACCCCTGACATTTCCACCACTTCTGTCGATGCCATCATCATCCACACCACTTCTTAGCTTAGGGCTTCCCCCTTTACCAAATATCAATCAAAATCAAACCAACATCCCGAACATCAATCAAAACATCACGCTAAACTCTCAAAACTTGCCATCGATATCACAAAAAAAGATGGCAACCATCCTGATGACACAAAATAGAACCATCACATCATCAACCACCCCCCTAACATCTCAGAACATGGTCTCTCAAGGACCAACCACATCGATCACACCATCTACCACTCAAATCCCAATCACCAACATGACAATTCCTCTCACCACTACAACAAGCACCATTTCAAATCCACCACCACCACCAACACCAAGCTCCAATACATCAATCCAATATGGTATGGTGTTGCAAGCCACTCAATAAGATTCCTATCAAAAGGAATTCCTACAAGTACAAAAAAAACAAGCCACACAACTAGCTGCTCAACAAGCCAGCTAGCTGCTTAGCAAGTCGCTCAAGTGGCACAAGTTTCTCAAACTTCCCAAGTCACATAACAAGCGCAGTAGGCTACACAAGCCCAAGCCTTATTGTAGCAATAGCAAAAATAAGCCGCTCAAGAACAAGAACAAGCTCAAGCTGCACAAGCTCAAGCTACACAAGATCAAGTTGCACAAGCTCAATCACAAGCTCATGCCCAACCTCGAGTGCATGCTCAAGCCAAATCCCAATATCAAGCACAATAAGCATAGGCACAAGCACAGTATCTTGCACAACAAAATGCATCAAAACAACAAGCATATCAGCAAGCACTAAAAAAGTATCAAGAACAACAAGAAGCAACCCAATTAGTATCTCAACAACAAGGGAAAGAACAAGCTCAACAATAGGCACTAATAGCATAGTAGCAATAGGACCAACAACAAGCATTGTTGGTACAACAAAAATTGCAAGCATACTTGGTTCAACAGAATATGCAAACATCATCCATCAACATATCAGCTAATCTGCCCATCCCACTGATAATCGAACCACCTTAGAACACTTTCATCCCACCCCCTGATCCAAAAAATGATGTAACAACATAAATCAGGTTGCTCTCACAACAAATGCTCGACCTTCAATCGGGGCGAACCATGAAAACACCCAGCAACTTGTGTCCTTATTTGTTTGACTGAAGCCTTGTAATGAAACCATTCCCGAAGGGATTTGAGATCCACAAATTCAATGAGTAATGTGGGATGGGAAACCCTGAAGATCACATTAGAGAATTCTAGGTTCATTGCATGGAAGTCACATATGATGATACCTATATGATGTGGCTATTTCCTAGGACTTTGGTTGGCCACACCATGGAATGGTTCTCTCACCTACCTACAAGAATCAAAACGTTCCAAGAAATCATAGATGCATTCATCTAAAACTACGCATGCAATATCATCATGGATGTCAGTCTAGAGGAACTCTAAGCTTTGAAACAAGGTAAGAATGAATCATTTACTTCATTCCCACAACAATGGCGATCTAAGGCCAATCAGAGCAAATGGGTCATGCCCGAGGAACAACAAGTGTGCACTATGATATCCAACCTTGACGGCCTCTTGGAATTCCATCTCAAAGTCCAAGGGATCACCACGTATGACCAGTTGATTTCCAAGGAACTTATCATTGAATGAGCCCTTATGACACAACCTCGAGGATCAACTTCATATCCTGAACAGTAGAACAATCACCCACCCACCAATTAGAATGAAAAATCTTGCACATGGGAAAGAAACAAAAATGTTATGAACAATGGTATTATCGATGCCAAATTTGTCATCAGTGCCCCTTGGAAAAACACACCCGCACCACAAAAAAAAAACCAAAACCATCATCAAAACAAACATCAAGTGAACATAACAACACAACAACCAAACAATCAAGCGATCAATAACGTCAATGATCAAAGGAGACCACCCTAACAAAACAAGAATTCCATCAAGCAAAAGCACACCGCCCTTGGGAACCACTCGAATTCATCATGAAGAAACTAATAAATGAAAACTTCATCATGATTCCCACCTATGAGAACTACCAAGAACCATATGTTAAACCTCCTTGGTACAACGAAAATTAGCTCTACAACTTCCACAAAATCAAAGGGCACACCACTAACAATTGCATGAGGTTAAAGAACATAGCCCAAGACCTCATTGATCAAAGAATCATAAATGTGGAACAACCAACAAGAAACTAGAACCTTAAAATATACATGAATCTGATGCCTAACCATAACAATAAAGGGAACAATAACACTGATAAGGGGAAAAGAACCTTCAAAAACATGAATCATGTGTATGAAATTGTTGTCACTTCCCTAGATGAACACTGGGCAGTAATCACTATCAAAGGAGTTCAAGCCAATTGTGGAGTCACCACAAGAGGCAAAAATGTTACTATCGCAAGATCATCTCAACCAAATATAACTTTCATGTCCAATTCAAGATTCATTCCCAATGTTTACAATTTCCTTGATCAGCTAAAAAGAACCCCAACACAAATATCCATCATGGAGTTATTAAAAATCTCATCTGCCCACAAGAAAATCCTTGAGGAAGCATTGGCTTCATCCATCATCCCCATAGATCTTGATGCAGAAAAATTCCCAGCTATGGTTGGAAACATCATTACCCCGAACCTCCTTACATTCTCTAATCAAGACTTTCCCACTCAACCATCTCAAAATCGTGCACTCCATTTAGAGGTCCTAGTATAGAAAAATAAAGTCAAATGAGTCTTGATGGATGGAGGTGAAGGCTTGAATATTTGTTCCCTCAAGCTCATTAAGAAGTTAAAATTCTCAGAGGACTCCATCGACAAAGGATAATCAGAGCATATGATGATCAGAAAAGAGTGTCCCAGGGCACAATAAAAATATCTATTCAAGTAGGGCCAACTATCATGGAAACCACCTGTCAGGTCCTAGACCTCGACTTTCCTTATAACATTCTCCTAGGACGTCCATGGATCTATGCAATATAAGCAGTAGCATCAAATTTCCATCAATGTGTCAAATTCACATATGAAGGACAAGAGGTTGCCATCCATGTAGATCCCGAACCATTCTCCTACTACAAAATCCTTGAGGAAAAATACTATAAAATACCTCAAGTACCTAAAAATGATGAAGGCCCATCAACACCGTACATTGATCCAGCCACTCTCACTTCCACTTCTGCAATAGAGACACCCGCCACTCTCACCATTCCATTACATACATATGTCCCTCTCACCTTTCATGATCCAAATGACCCATCATCATCATCATTCCATGCAAAACCCCAAACCTCTCTCCCCATAACCTCCCAAGGAGAGGGTGACATGTTCGGACTAGGGGGAATTTTTGACACTACACCATTTCCTCAAGAGGTTACACCCCTGACATTTCCACCACTTCTGTCGATGCCATCATCATCCACACCACTTCTTAGCTTAGGGCTTCCCCCTTTACCAAATATCAATCAAAATCAAACCAACATCCCGAACATCAATCAAAACATCACGCTAAACTCTCAAAACTTGCCATCGATATCACAAAAAAAGATGGCAACCATCCTGATGACACAAAATAGAACCATCACATCATCAACCACCCCCCTAACATCTCAGAACATGGTCTCTCAAGGACCAACCACATCGATCACACCATCTACCACTCAAATCCCAATCACCAACATGACAATTCCTCTCACCACTACAACAAGCACCATTTCAAATCCACCACCACCACCAACACCAAGCTCCAATACATCAATCCAATATGGTATGGTGTTGCAAGCCACTCAATAAGATTCCTATCAAAAGGAATTCCTACAAGTACAAAAAAAACAAGCCACACAACTAGCTGCTCAACAAGCCAGCTAGCTGCTTAGCAAGTCGCTCAAGTGGCACAAGTTTCTCAAACTTCCCAAGTCACATAACAAGCGCAGTAGGCTACACAAGCCCAAGCCTTATTGTAGCAATAGCAAAAATAAGCCGCTCAAGAACAAGAACAAGCTCAAGCTGCACAAGCTCAAGCTACACAAGATCAAGTTGCACAAGCTCAATCACAAGCTCATGCCCAACCTCGAGCACATGCTCAAGCCAAAGCCCAATATCAAGCACAATAAGCATAGGCACAAGCACAGTATCTTGCACAACAAAATGCAACAAAACAACAAGCATATCAGCAAGCACTAAAAAAGTATCAAGAACAACAAGAAGCAACCCAATTAGTATCTCAACAACAAGGGAAAGAACAAGCTCAACAATAGGCACTAATATCATAGTAGCAATAGGACCAACAACAAGCGTTGTTTGTACAACAAAAATCGCAAGCATACTTGGTTCAGCAGAATATGCAAACATCATCCATCAACATATCAGCTAATCTGCCCATCCCACTGATAATCGAACCACCTTAGAACACTTTCATCCCACCCCCTGATCCAAAAAATGATGTAACAACATAAATCAGGTTGCTCTCACAACAAATGCTCGACCTTCAATCGGGGCGAACCATGAAAACACCCAGCAACTTGTGTCCTTATCTGTTTGACTGAAGCCTTGTAATGAAACCATTCCTGAAGGGATTTGAGATCCACAAATTCAATGAGTAATGTGGGATGGGAAACCCTGAAGATCACATTAGAGAATTCTAGGTTCATTGCATGGAAATCACATATGATGATACCTATATGATGTGGCTATTTCCTAGGAGTTTGGTTGGCCACACCATGGAATGGTTCTCTCACCTACCTACAAGAATCAAAACGTTCCAAGAAATCATAGATGCATTCATCTAAAACTACGCATGCAATATCAGCATGGATGTCAGTCTAGAGGAACTCTAAGCTTTGAAACAAGGTAAGAATGAATCATTTACTTCATTCCCACAACAATGGTGATCTAAGGCCAATCAGAGCAAATGGGTCATGCCCGAGGAACAACAAGTGTGCACTATGATATCCAACCTTGACGGCCTCTTGGAATTCCATCTCAAAGTCCAAGGGATCACCACGTATGACCAGTTGATTTCCAAGGAACTTATCATTGAATGAGCCCTTATGACACAACCTCGAGGATCAACTTCATATCCTGAACAGTAGAACAATCACCCACCCACCAATTAGAATGAAAAATCTTGCACATGGGAAAGAAACAAAAATGTTATGAACAATGGTATTATCGATGCCAAATTTGTCATCAGTGCCCCTTGGAAAAACACACCCGCACCACAAAAAAAAAACCAAAACCATCATCAAAACAAACATCAAGTGAACATAACAACACAACAACCAAACAATCAAGCGATCAATAACGTCAATGATCAAAGGAGACCACCCTAACAAAACAAGAATTCCATCAAGCAAAAGCACACCGCCCTTGGGAACCACTCGAATTCATCATGAAGAAACTAATAAATGAAAACTTCATCATGATTCCCACCTATGAGAACTACCAAGAACCATATGTTAAACCTCCTTGGTACAACGAAAATTAGCTCTACAACTTCCACAAAATCAAAGGGCACACCACTAACAATTGCATGAGGTTAAAGAACATAGCCCAAGACCTCATTGATCAAAGAATCATAAATGTGGAACAACCAACAAGAAACTAGAACCTTAAAATATACATGAATCTGATGCCTAACCATAACAATAAAGGGAACAATAACACTGATAAGGGGAAAAGAACCTTCAAAAACATGAATCATGTGTATGAAATTGTTGTCACTTCCCTAGATGAACACTGGGCAGTAATCACTATCAAAGGAGTTCAAGCCAATTGTGGAGTCACCACAAGAGGCAAAAATGTTACTATCGCAAGATCATCTCAACCAAATATAACTTTCATGTCCAATTCAAGATTCATTCCCAATGTTTACAATTTCCTTGATCAGCTAAAAAGAACCCCAACACAAATATCCATCATGGAGTTATTAAAAATCTCATCTGCCCACAAGAAAATCCTTGAGGAAGCATTGGCTTCATCCATCATCCCCATAGATCTTGATGCAGAAAAATTCCCAGCTATGGTTGGAAACATCATTACCCCGAACCTCCTTACATTCTCTAATCAAGACTTTCCCACTCAACCATCTCAAAATCGTGCACTCCATTTAGAGGTCCTAGTATAGAAAAATAAAGTCAAATGAGTCTTGATGGATGGAGGTGAAGGCTTGAATATTTGTTCCCTCAAGCTCATTAAGAAGTTAAAATTCTCAGAGGACTCCATCGACAAAGGATAATCAGAGCATATGATGATCAGAAAAGAGTGTCCCAGGGCACAATAAAAATATCTATTCAAGTAGGGCCAACTATCATGGAAACCACCTGTCAGGTCCTAGACCTCGACTTTCCTTATAACATTCTCCTAGGACGTCCATGGATCTATGCAATATAAGCAGTAGCATCAAATTTCCATCAATGTGTCAAATTCACATATGAAGGACAAGAGGTTGCCATCCATGTAGATCCCGAACCATTCTCCTACTACAAAATCCTTGAGGAAAAATACTATAAAATACCTCAAGTACCTAAAAATGATGAAGGCCCATCAACACCGTACATTGATCCAGCCACTCTCACTTCCACTTCTGCAATAGAGACACCCGCCACTCTCACCATTCCCACAATCTTTGATATCAAAGTCATCATCCAAGATAATGGTTGTGAAAACTACACAATTCCCAAAAATGATTTTGTGGTAGGAGAGTTACCACAATCTCCCAGATCATGAGGACATCTACAATCAAATGAAACCTCCACATCTCAAACATCCCCTAAAGAATATCCCAACTTCAGAAGTTGGGGAGATCTCCACCGAGAAGTCATAGAGGAGGACCCATCTCATCTCCTATACCAAGATAATAGACCAACAGCCAATTTATGAATGGATGAAAAAATCAAATGTTTGCAAATGATGCTCACAATGGGCTATGATAGAAACCAGAGACGTGCGAAAAATGACAATAGGCTTATAATACCTATCATTCTAGAGATGCGAATGAGAAATTTTGGCCCTGGATGTACCCATCTAAGTATAACCATACATGGATGAAGTCCTCTAGTTAGAAATGTCAATAATCCTCCTCAACAATCCATGACTGAACTTTGCTTACCCGTATCTATAGGTCGAGTCATAGAAAACTTCACATTTGTCATAACTAACGTCTATACTAGTAGTGACGATGAGGATCCCATAACCAACCTACCCATGCTATTCAAGGATACCACCCTTCTCATGATTATCACCTTATCCTTTGAGTCAAACCATCAAAATCATGAAATCCGCCTAGTTTACCCCCAACTCATCGATTATGACCAACGAGGACCACCAATTCTTGACAAATTTGAAAATGATGAGGCAGTTTTAGAATTCATGGGACTGCAAGATAATATTTTTTGTGGAGATCACAAATAAGGATTAATCATTGAGCTAGATACACATGCATACTATGGGGAAATGATTGAATCCCTCAGTCGTAAAAGTGAAAAACTGAGAATAATCTCTAGGTCCTTGAGTGAAAACCACACTGTGGCACTCTCTGACCCAAAAAAAGTAAAAATAAAGGACACATCCAATGGAAAAAACCTCTCTGAGGCACCTGAGGATGGGGGATTCAATCTTCCTTTTAGAGCTCTCCATCAGGAAAAATCAGTGGTCCTAGCATAAAAGTGCAATCTAGTTAGTCTAGGAATAGAGGAGACCCCACACATCACATTCTATGCGGAGTCATTACTGTCAGAAGAACAAGAGCTCCTAGCGGCCTTCTTGAGAGAAAGACAAGTTAATTTTGCATGGAGCTATCCTGACATGCCAGGGATCGATGCAAAAATTGTAGTTCATCACCTAATAGTATACTCTAAAGCAAAGCTCGTTAGACAAAAGCTTAGGAAAATGCACCCTCAGATCGCCTTGCTAGTCAAAATGGAACTAAAGAAGCTATTGTATGCAAGATTCATTCAACCAATAGACTATCCAGAATGGGTGTCAAACCTAGTGCCTATCTCAAAACCCAATGGGGGCATCATAATCTATATAGATTTCAAGGACTTAAACAAAGCATGTCTAAAAGATGATTTCCCATTGCCCAACATTGACATGATTGTAGACATGACGGCAGGACATGAAATGCTTTCCTTGATAGACAGTTTCTTAGGATACAACCAGATAATGATTGCTAAAGAAGGCCAACACAAAATAACCTTCACTTGTCCATGGGGGACTTACAACTGGAATACGATGCCATTCGGCTTGAAGAATGCAGGAGAAACATATCAAGTAGCCATGACGTTAATCTTCCATGACATGATCCATAAAACTATCAAATATTGTGTTGATGACATACTAGCCAAATCCAAAAAGAGGAAGGATCACATAGCAACCTTAAGTGCCATTTTTGACAAGCTGGAGGAATACAAGGTTCGATTAAATCCAAAGAAGTGCATCTTTGGTGTACAATCAAGAAAGTTGCTAGGATACATAGTGTCAACAAGAGGTATTGAGGTAGAACCTGCTAAGGTAAAAGCAATGCTTGAGATGGAGACACCCAAAACATTAAAACAATTAAGAGGTCTCCATGGAAAGCTTTAGTCCATCTGAAGGTTCATGACATAGCTGATAGATAAACATAATCCATACTATCACCTACTTCACAGGGAGTAGCGTACAAGTGGGATAACAAGTGTGAAGAAGCCTTCAATAAGATCAAAGAATATCTGCTTACACTACTAGTCCTCATGCCACTGATCCCAAGAAATCCATTAATTCTCTATGTGTCAGCAACAATAGCAGCCCTTAAAGCTCTCCTAGCTCAACACAAAAAAAATGTAACAAAAAGGGACATCTATTATATCAGTAGAACAATGGTTGGGAATGAGTTCAATTACTCATTCATTGAGAAAGCATGTCTAGCAGTAGTGTTTTCTTCACATAAATTCAAACATTACATGTTGGCACACAAAATAAAACTCATCACCAAAATCAAGCTTCTCAAGTACTTACTATCAAAGGAAATGCTCGCTGGAAGAGTGGACAAATGGGTCATGATACTATCAGAGTATGACATTGAATATGTGGAGAAAAAAGAAATTAAAGGCCAAGTCATCATAGATCAGCTTGCAGAAGCACCAATCCATTCAGAGAATCCTCTCATCTCAGAGCTTCCAGATGAATCCATCTTCAATCTCAACATAGCTGACCACTGGAAACTTTACTTTGATGGCTCATACACGTAGCATGGATCAGGAGTTTTTGTCTTCTTTATCACCCCACAAGGGGACTGCATACCTAGATCATATAAATTGGCATTCCCTTGCACCAACAACATTGCAGAATACGAGGCTTTAGCCATAGGTCTCAGAATAGTAGTGTAGTGGCACATCATGGCCCTTAGAGTATATGGAGACTCTTAGCTGATAATAAACCAAGTGAATGATGAGTACTAGACTAAGGATGATAAGCTCACTCCATACAAAAAAACTAGTGGAGACTCTCAAGGAATCCTTTATCGAGATCACATTTGAGCAAAAACCCAAAGCCAACAATAGAGCTACAGAGGCCATGGAAACAATTGGATCCCTACTGGGCATCCTTCACAATGTCCCAAAATATGAATTCTTGGTAGAACAGCTTCTCGTGCCCACATTCGAGGTACCAAAATCAAAATTTGTGTGTGAAATCGTTGGTCCCAATGATCCTTGGTACCATGAAATTTATACCTACCTATAAATAGGTGTCCTACCTATTGACTTACCTTCAACCCTAAAAGGACCCTTTGTACATAAAGCATCTCAATTTTTTATCCTAGGAAACACCTTTTACCATAGGAGCATAGAAGGAACCTTATTACACTATTTAAATGTTGAGCAGGCATTGTCCGCTTTAATTGAGGTGCATAACAACATCTGTGGTTCACACTCGAGTGGAATGAATCTAACCAAGAAACTGCTAAGAATGGTGTATTATTGGCCACAAATGGAAAGAGA
Organism: Sequoia sempervirens; assembly: GCA_007258455.2. NCBI lineage: Eukaryota > Viridiplantae > Streptophyta > Pinopsida > Cupressales > Cupressaceae > Sequoia > Sequoia sempervirens. The sequence goes on along the minus strand of VDFB02075321.1, from coordinate 50,483,979 downwards.
GGAACATGACTACATCAAAAGGTGCCTACAATGTCAGCAGCATGGGGACCTCATCCATGCTCCAACTCAAGAACTTCATCCCATCATCACACCATGGCCCCTTTCGCAACGGGGACTCGATCTCATTGGAAAAATCACTCCCACTTCATCTAATGGACATGATTTCATCATAACCACCACTGATTACTTTACCAAGTGGGTGGAAGCCATACCCATGACATATATAACGGGGAAGTAGATATCAAAGTTCATCCTGAACTATCACATTTTCCGCTATGGTGTCCCACAAGCCATTATCTCAGATAATGGGACACCATTTAAGAATCAGGATGTTTGCAACTTGTTTGAAAAATTCAAAATCCAACATCGCTTCTCCACCCCATATTATCCCCAAGGAAATGGTAATGTAGAAGCCACAAATAAAACCATTTTAAAGATCCTCAAGAAAACAGTCAATGACGTAGGTCATGAATGGCATCTGCAACTCAATCTCGCCCTCTGGGCCTACAGAACTAGCATTTTCACACCCACCGGTCCCACCCCTTTCTCCTTGGTCTATGGATCAGAAGTAGTACTCCCCATTGAAATCGAGCTCTGATCACTAAGAATATCACTACAAAACCTCATCACAGATGAAGACTACCAAGTATCAAGACTGAATGAGATGGAGCTACTAGATGAGTGGCATATAGACGCTTTAAATAATTTTCAAGTCTATTAGAATAGACTCAAGAGGAGCTATAACAAGAAAATTAGAAGCAGGACTTTCCAAGTCGGAGAACTAGTACTAAAGGAGAATTAGAAGAATGTCCCAAATCCAAACAGTAAAGGAAAATTTGAACCCAATTGGTTGGGACCATTTGTTAACATAGAAAGCTATAAGTCAAGTGCATATCAGTTATCAACACCTGAAGGGGAATCTCTGCAAGAGCCCATGAATAGCTCTCATCTCAAAAAAAAATTATGCCTAATCTTTCAAGGTATAGAACCCAAAAAATCGTAAAATTTCCTAAAAAAATGGTTACCTTGGTGAAAACATGGCAAACAGGTGTCTTGGCGACAACAAAAAATTCAAAAAGAAAAAAAATCAAAAAAAATCAAAAAAAGGATCGAAAACAGTAAAGAAAAAAATTGTCCTCTAGTGAAAACCACTTCGGTGGCACTTTGGGTAAGTACCTTGGTGAAAACCTAGCAAACAACCACCTTGTGTAAATAAGCATTTTCCATCCACCAGGATCTTTACAGCTTGTTCTGCATCATCCATCATCAATTGCATTCAAATCTTCATCCATCAGCCATCCATTTCACATCCACACCATAGCTTGGTCATGTATTTGTATCATGATCCCTCCTAGTACTACTCGGCCCATCCTCAAGGACAGTTTGTCCTACCTTTATCAGAGTAGTCTATTACATCATGCTAGGGGCATGTTCTCATTAGATTAGATTCGTGTATACTCTTGAAGTCCTAAAATCAAAAAATACAAAAACATCAAAAAAAAAAAAAAATCCAAAAACATCAAAAAACCAAAAAAATCCAAAAAACATCGAAAAATCACAAAATCCAAAAACATTCAAAACATACCAAAATTCAAAAATAGGCCAAAAAGTCAGTAAAAAATAGAGTCATCTTGTTGAACTATGGGTCTTTGAGCCTTGAACATAGGAAAGGTTGATCTTTGATCATCCCTCGAGACACTTAGGTCAGTCCTTTAGGAGTCTGTCATAAGAAACTAAAATTTAATCATGTATATCTTCATCTGTAAATCAATCAAGTCATCAGTCAAACTACGTGGTATTTGTGTGTACAATCTAGGAAAATCTCTTTAGGTTAGTGTCTTGGTCAAAATCTCAGAAAACCCCAAAAAATTGGAAAATCAAAAATCAAAACATTTATAAAATCTCAAAAATACTAAAAATAGCCTCAAAATAGTTCAAAAAACATAAAAAACATCCAAATATTTGAAAAAATCCATCTATCCCATTTCACTTTCACCTAAAATAAGCATCACTCATAATAAATGATCATCATCCTCAACCTTTGGTAAAACAATTGAAAACAAGTCTAGCAGGTGAAAAGTGAAAACTCAAAATATCAAGTCTCAAGTTTAAGTCAGTACGTAAACAAGTTAGTCAACTCTTTGTGTCGATAGCCTATCATCTAATCATTCCCATATCAATCATCTGATAACATCATGTCCTAGGATGTATCCTTCCTACAATGGGCATTATTTATCAAAAAGAACACTTTGGAAAAACGAAACGACGTTCCGTCATCCACTAACATGTCCTAGGATGTATCCTTCCTACAATGGGCATTATCTTTTGGCAATATTTTTGGTTCTTATCCTTAAAAATACATTTCCTTTTGGTTAGCGGTATTGAAGAACATCAGCTTGTTTTTTTAGTTTTTTATATTTGGATGTTTTTATGTTTTTTGAACTGTTTTGTCTACTATCATTATCTTTAAGAACATCATTATCTTTTGTCTGCTATGCTTGTCAGATGTTCTTGTAATATAACTTGGAAAATACTTGCTTTGTTAGATATGTATGGAGGGTTTTTTGGGCAGCTTGTTGACTATTGCATTGATAAGTTATACCTTTCCGTGTTTTGGTCTGAGATGTTTGAAACTTCTAAAGTGCATCCTAGCAAGGTTTCTATATGTCAGGTGTGAACAAGAATACTCCTATCTATTTGTTGAGTCAAATTCCATCACACTAAGTGCAACACCATCCTGGTTCTTTATACCTTGATGCATCATGCTTATGCGTGTTATCAAACATAAGGTAAGTGGCCCTTTTAAAATCCCAATTCTTGATAAGAAAATCATCCATTTCTCATTATCATCTCTCATAAAGTTGGCTTGTTGGATACTCTTGTCATCATCTAATTTCTTATTTTTCAGCACTAACATCATACCAAAATAGTTAATCATCATCACTAGTGCATCCATCCTGTATCCATAAACCATCAACATTCTACACATCATCTCACATGCATGTTCATCATCATAATATAGATCTGTTAGTCTAAGCATCTCATAAAATCATACATTTGCATAAAACATCCATTGCATAATCATATAGCCATCATCACATCATATGATCATTTAAGTTGTTTAGGATAATATAGATTGGTTATTCTAATCATCTTAAAAACATCTCATTTGCATCATCATCATAACCATATATACGTCCATCTTGAACCTCTTTATCATGAGATCAACCCTCAAATCGATTCTTTTTGCTCGATCTCTCGAGGGGGAAATGTACCAGTGTACTTTCTACTGGGGCATCTAAAAAAAATTAGAAATTTTTTGAATTTTGATCATAGTAAATTTATTCTTTGAACCAACGCAGCAAGTACATTGCTTCAAAGAGGGGGAAAATGTAGACATGAAAAATTAGCATATTGCATTTAATCAAATCCATTCATCAAATAAATCAAGTTCATTAAATTCAATCTCTAAACTCATCCATTTAAATTAAATAAATCAACTTTATTTAATTTGATCCTAACAAGACCCTCCTTGATTAAATAAATCAAATCTTTATTTAATTAAATCTAAAATCATCTTTCATCTCCTTTTGATTTAGTTTAATCCTCAAATCTAAATAAAATAGGTCAAATCACCTAATCCTCTTTTAAATAACTAAATTAGGATTAAATCTAATGCATGTCACATTCTCTAGATTTTCCCACTTGCACAAATAAAGGGTTTTAATTAATTTATTAAATCCTCATTTTCCCTCAACAAGGCATCTTTGGAGAATATTCCCTCAAGTTTGAATTCAAATCAAGTTGAATTGTCCCTTCCAACATGGCATTAACTCCCCTCTTACATGTCCCCCACTTGGCATTTAAGTCCCTTTTTCTCCCTCCAACAAGCCAAATTTGAAATTTGAAAAGGCCAACTAATGTCATTTATTGGCACATTAACCAAAACTTGCACATCCTCCATCCAATCACATGGTGACAAGTGGCTCCTTCCTATTGGTTGAATCTTTGTCCCACATTGCTCTCTTTTGGGCATTCTTCCAACTGGATATTCTATAAATTGGAGGTCTCATCCCTCATTTTAGCATCCACAATCTCATGCAAAGTTACTCTCTTCATATTGAGATCTAATTTTTTCCATTGCATCTTCATCATTGGCTTGTCAAGGATTGGGAAAGGGTCACTTTTCACAACAAAGTGACACCAATCCACTATGGAATAGGTTATTCACTATGCTTTTTAGGATTTCAATTAGTTTGTCTTGTTTTATTTATGAAGCATAATCGATTATTTCATAAAGAATGCTATTGTCTTTGCTTGCTTTAAACTAACTTCATGAGGAGGTATGAGATAAAGTTTAGCATGCAAATTTAAAATGGTGTTATAGTCACATCTTAGCTTTTCCTAGTCTTTAACACATTTAAGAATAAGGTTTATGAAAATTTTTCTCTATTCAAGGTCTAATTACCTAACTAGGGGTTTGACTAAGGAAAAATCCCCATTAGACAAAGAATTTTGAGCTATTTTGCAAGAATATTCTGAGATCCCGAATCAGATTTCCGTCAGAAATTGTTGTGTAGGTGTCAAGGTACAAGACAAAACTTTGAAATTGCAGAAATCTAAATGTGGATTGATTCGTCATTAATGGCGAATGAGTCCCTCTTGAGGTGTAGATTTGAGTCAAATGCAGATCTAGATCCCCAACTGTTAGGAAATAGCTTCTGTGTAGAAAAATCTTGATCTGGGACTGATTCTCCCAAGGTGGAAAATGAGTCCCAATTAACTCAAATTCAAATTTCATAATTTTTTAGATTGTTTTCCAGTCTTCTCCAGTTTTCCAATTGCACTCATTCTGAGAAACAACCTTCTGTTTAGTTTAATTTGCATTTTTGTTCATTCTTTAAAGCATTTTTGCAAACAATGCCATGTTTTCAAACATAGCATAGATCTTAGTTTTGCATTCAAATTAATTCATTCAAATCACTCAATTGCATTTAGTTTACTTCATTTATCTTAGACAACATCATACATAACATAATTTGAATGAACCCTTAGCATTTTGGGGCCCTATCTCTCTCCTTTCAGGTGAAAAACCCTAGAAGAGCAAGAGAAGTCCATGGGAACTAAAAACTGACGATTCAAAGCTAATAACAATGAAATGACTATAACAAAAAAAATTGAAATTGAAACATAAAGTTATAAACAACAAACAAAAACTCAAAAATAGAACTTTAAATGGTAGAAAATGTAGTGCAAAATGTGCATAGGGATTGATTCACCGAAGGTGGCGAATGAGTCTCAGTAGGGATTTTTTTTGAAAGTTTCAAAAAACTTTAATTGATTTTTATGCTTTTTATGTTTTATGATGTAAATCCTAAGTGAAAATGCAGATTTTGATTGATTTTCAGTGAAATGAGATGCAAAAATGCAAGGTATATGATCTTTCACTAATGAAAAATTCAAAAACCTTAGAATTCCAACTAACTAATGCAAACTCCCATATAATGTTAATGCAAGCAAGATCTAGGATGATGATGCACTGCCAATCAGAATTTTAATGTTATAAATGTAGGTTCACCAAAATGTGGTATATGAAAAATTGGGTTTCAATGTTATCATATGACTCAAGACATAGAGCATACCCACTTTCCACCTACTACATTCAAGGATAACCCTAGAGATCTTAATGCAAAGGAGAAAGAGATCTTGCAATAGGGTTGTCCTAGGGGTTGAATGCAAACTAATAAGGGGTTCATAACCAAGTAAAAACTTGGAAAGAGAAATACAATGCAAGTTGAAATGTAAGATGAAATGAAAAACCCTAATTCAATGTAAAGTAACACTAAATGACCTAGAAATGCAAATGAACAAAATAGAAAACTACAGAAACAATTATGTGAACCTAGAAATTTGAAGATAGTTGAACAAAGCTCTAAAACACTAGAAATTCTTCTTTTAATGTTGAGTGGGACTCGTTCACCAAGCTAGGTGAATCAGTCCAAAATCTAGGTTTCTATGTAAAAACAAGAATTTTCCAAATGGGTAATCCAAATCTATAAAAATCTGAACTTTGGTTGAAACTGTGACTCACTCACGAGAAGTTGAACATTAGTCTAGTTAGGGTTTTTTGAAGCTTCGAAGTTTGATCCTACTCTTCTCTATCTTCCTTGTTCTTCCTAATTGGTTTCCAGATGCAAAACCCTGATTTGCAACCTATAGGTCTTCTCTAATGCTCTCCAAGACTTGATGACAACTTTTACAACTTTGAATGATTTGACAACTTTTCTCCAATCTTTCTCCTTATGAAATATACAACCTAGACCTACAAATCACACACAAAGGAGAGAGGAAAATGTTGTTGGGTTAGTGGATAGCGATTTTTCCTTGTCAACCCCCTTGTTGGTAATCAAAACTTGAAATAAAATGAAATATGAATGTTGAATGATGAATTGAACATAATGTGATGTTGCAATTCACCAAACTCTATCAATGAAGTGTTGTGAACATGTGTGAGATGGCTCCAATAGATGTAGACTTTGAATCTTACTTGAACCTATGATAGATCTTGAATGAATGCTTGCTTGAATCATAAAATCCTACATCACAATTGTTAGCTCCAAAATAAACATGATGCATGAAATATTTGACATGATGATTGATGCTTGAATGTTGCTCTAAAATGCTTTATAATCTGCCGTTGAATGCTCTTGTTAACTCAAAATTGTTGTAAGGATGAATACTTGAATGCTTGGGTTAAAATGAAAGAAAGAACCTTGTATTTATACTCAATTATGCAAGAATTCTTGAACAAATACAACACTACAAGCTGACATCATATATACGAGGATAAAATCCCACCAAAAATTTGAATTAATTTTGATTTTGGGCCACATGGGACTAATTCACCCAAGGTGGCGAATGTGTTCCACTAGGCCTAAATTTTGGGACCATTTTTAAAAATGCTTAGAAATGTGTAAAACTAGGGTTGAGACCCAAAAATCTTGGTGGGAATTATTCGCCCAAGGTGACAAATGAGTCCCAGATCACTAAATATGGGCCACACAAGCCTAAAACACTTGAATTATGATTCAGTATTGATTTGTGTCAGGATTATCCTTGAAAAGATGCATTAAATGAGGCTTGTGGATGCAAATTAAGTCCAATTAAAGCATAAAGAATCCCAATTATTAATTAAAAGCCTATAAAAGTGTGAAATTTAATTATAGCACTTTACAACACTTCAAATAAGGTAGGGTTAAAGTCAAAAAGAGGTTTATTAGGTATAATTAATTAATAAAACCTTAGAAAAGTGTGAAAGTGTGTTACAACACTTCATAACACTTTAGCAAGCTACCATTCATGTTGATTAGTTCATAAGGGCCCAAGACCTAATGTGAATGTGTTAAACCCATTACAACACTAAATCAAGGCACCATTAAGCCTAGTTCACAAGGAGGGCCCAAACAAGCAAGGGAAAAGCAGAAGGATACTTTTTCTATTACCACAAGCTTAAAAAAGGGCCCTAAATCTAATGTGAATGTGGAAAAGACATTACAAAACTAGATCAAGAAAAAATTATGTCCATTTTAATGTTAATCATTCCCAAATTAAGTGCAAAAATGTAGAGGGATACATTTATCATCGCTACTTTTAGCCCCTACTTTAGTGAGAGGAGGAACTTGCTTCAAACTCACACTAAAGTAGACATTCAATAGGGGTCCAATTGTACCAATGCAGATGAAATATGATGAAAAAGATCAAAGGAGGTTCCCAAGCCCCCAAGATCCAAGATCCTACATGAAACTAACACAGGCACAAAAGGACACACATAAGGTGTACATATGTAACAAAACAAGATACATAAACATGCAATGTCAATGATATAAAAATGAAATAAAGAGAAAGAAAAGGGGGATCAAGCTTTGACCATTTGTCCAATGTGATGTGGATTAGATCTAAGTTATGTTGAACAGTCTAGATAACTAAGAGGGGAGATGCATCAATTATCATAAAACAAAATTCTTTACTTTAATTAATCCAGAGCAAGCTTATATCAATCAAAAAATAATCAAATAGCTATGAACATGAAATCACACAATAACACCATGCACAATGAACACTAGGATTTACATGGAAACCCAAGAAGGGGAAAACCATGGAGAATGCTAATTCTCAATTATAGAACACTAGTTAGGGCGACACCGGTTAAGGTGATTTTTACAAAGGCTCACTACCAAATTGCTCACTGTAGGTAAGGCTCGTTGCTTGATTAATATATTTGATTAAAAAATAGTCTCACTAAAAAAAGTGAACTAATGAATTTACATCTACATATGCATGAATTTAGTTTTGGTTAAGAGCACAATAATTGTCTGCAACAGATTTGGTCAAGAATCTTCTACATACCTTCCTCGCACAACCTCTCCAAAATAGATTACTTCTTCCTTCGCACCCTTTTATTTGCTTGCACACACCATACACCACACTTCTTATTTCATCAAACAAAAACAAATTTTACTTATACCATTCCATGCATTCATAATCTCCTAGGTCAGCCAAACACAATGTCTTCATAATCTCCTAAGTCGGCTAGACACAATTTGAAGTAGGTCACCACAAAACATGTCGGCTTGAAGAACGATGTTGAAATATTCAATAAAGCTTTCCACATTAGCACCAGACCCAAAAGATAGGTCGCACATAAAGATATTCTTACCACATTACCAAGGGACCCATAAATAGGTCATACATAATATCGGTTCATTCATAACATAATTATCAAAAGATAACAAACTTTGAATTACATCAAATATATTTCAGAGCTGATCGGAATGCCACAACCAAGACCAAATCTTGATTATCATCAATTTCAGTACCAATCGGACAAACAAAATTAGACATACCAAAACTTGTAACATGCTACATGAATTTTGGAATAGCAAGGTTACCTGAAGTAGGCTTTGAGAACAACAACCAACATCAAAAGATTAGTCTTCATTATTCTACATTAATTGTTTTCCACAAATGTCCCAAAAAGAAGTACTACCATATCCAGATCAAGGATAGCATCCATACTACGTAACATCATAGAACTCGATAGGATAGATCCTTTTTGTATATCATCTAAAGCAGACCCTTCTGGATTTGAGATTTTGACATCAATGAAAACAATGCTAAGTCATCTCAACAACCTCCCCCTTTGGAATTGATGGAAAAATAGTAAAAACACAAAAACACAAAACTCCAAAACTTCAAGCACTCCCCTTTTTGTCAAGCAATTCAATACCTCTTTTTGTTTTTTTTTTCTCTTCATTTTCTCCCCCTTTTTACCATCAAAGGAAAAGGGCCAAATAAGAACATTTAGGAGATCAAGTAAAAATAACACTTTTCACATGAAAAATTTCCTTGTACCTTTCTCTCACAATTGGAAGAATTATTTTCCAAGCTTGCACTGCAGAAACCATTCTGGGACACATACTATCCAATAGATTCAAAAACATAAATGAAGATGACTAGTCCGGAGAGAGGTAGGGTATGTGCAAGATCATGATGGGCCAAAAAGTGGTGATATGATGGGTATGTATAGGATATGTGGCTAACGAATTTTTTTTTACCCAAAATTGATGAAACAAAAAGGGTTTTTAAAGGAGATTCTTAGCTTTCCACCGATATAAATTATGATTTACTTTGAATTTAATAAATAATTATTATTCATTTTCTATTTGAATTATGACTTTTAAAGTCCTTATTGATAGGCTGATTGAAAAATATTTATAGCTGTCAAACACTATCACATTTTTTGAATTTGAAACATATGTCACATTCTATGCTTCACATACTATAGGATTAAAAAAATAAAATAATTTCATGAAGTTTTGACCAAGTTAAGGTGGTCAGACATACGAGTTTTTATATTTTTTAAAAGTTGTAATAAAAAAATCATAATTAATTTTTTACTTGGAAAAAAGTTACAAAAAAATATGCATCACATCAAGACATGAGTTCTCTACTTATATCTAAAATCTTATAAAAAATATTATCATTTTATTGTGGTTAGGGTGCTCAGATAGACACCTACTTTTTTTTCCTAAAATTTAAGTGCTACTGCATTGAAATTTCAAATTTTCACCAATTAGATTTAAAAAAAATAAAAAAAATCTATTAGTTTAGAAACTACACTCAAATTTCTACAAATCTATTCTTACATATTTTTGAAATAATATAGATAACTTATTGAAATTTTTACATCAAGTTGCCTAACTCTGATTTTTCTAAATTTTATTGCCACTTAAGGGCCTATTTTTTCCATGATGATCTTGCACATACCCAACACTATCGTTCACAATCCTCTGTATTAGAAAGTATCCTAGAGAGATGATCTAACTAGACCTCAACAATTTATTTCACCAAGTAGAAAGTTTTAACCAAATCTTCCCTCTATGTCTAAATAAACAATAACTCAACTTGCAACTCACCAACTCTTATTCTTTGTTTTTCATGTTTATCTTTGAAGAAGTCAAAAAACTTCCCAATATCATTCAATTCAGATTCAATAGCTTCAAATATGGTTCTAAAATTATCAATAGCACCAGGCCACCAGAGACAATACCTGTAGATGTCAAACATCTCGTTAATGCATTCTCTTGTCTCACCAATGAGCTTGGATAACGTATATTTGGCTTTGAAACACCTTCTCTCAATCATAGCTTGGATCTTATGTCCTTCAGGTCCTTCCTACAATAACCTTTCTTCAAAAACTTCTACCATATCATTCAATAGCGAGTCAGAAAAAATTGAAACAATAATACCCTTTTTGCATAGATAATCAACAAAAGCATCTTCAATTCTAGGCCTATTTTCCGTAGAGCAAGAATACCATATTTCACCAATATTTTTCATATCACCTTCATCCAACACTCAACGAACTTCATCTAGATTGAAAGAGTCAGATCTAGGTAGAGACTTTTCTTCCTTCTCCTTCTCTTCTGAGATAGCGATGACACCTTTTGTGTTATTTTTTCTCTTTTTAGGTTCCGGAGGGGAACCGCCAATGACAACCTCTAACTCCTTCTTACCAGAGGAGGAACCCTCTACAAACTAACTGATAGGCATAGCACTAGACACTATCACACCAGAGCACATATTCATCTACAAGGATGAGAAATAAACTTTGCATGCACTTGCTTTATCTAACATACATTTCAGATATCTATAAACTTTCTTTCTCACAGAGATGTCATACTTCCACTTCACATTCTCCTTTGATGATAGCAAACTCAGAAAGTAGAATACTAAACATATGAGGGGTATGTGCAGGATCATGATGGGGCAAAAAATGGCGATATGGTGGGTATGTGTAGGGTATGTGGCTGATGACTTTTTTTAACCCAAAATTAATGAAATGAAAAGGGTTTTCAAAGGAGATTTTCATGTTTCCACCAACATAAATTATGCTTTACTTTGAATTTAATAAATAATTATTAGTCATTTTCTATCTGAATTAGGACTAAAGTCCTGATTGATAGGTTGATTGAAAAACATCTATAGCTTTCAAATGGTATCACATTTTTTGAATCCAAAACATGTGTCACATTCTATGCTTATCATTCTATAGGATTAAAAAAAATGAATGTCATGAAATTTTGACCAAGTTAAGGTGGTCAAACATCGAAGTTTTATATTTTTAAATTTGTAATAAAAAAATCATTATAATTAATTATTTACTTAGAAAAAAATTACAAAAAATATGCATCACATCGACATGAGTCCTCTACTTATATATAAAATATTATTAAAAATATTATCATTAAATTATTGTGGTTAGGTAAAGACACCTACTTATTTTTCCAAAATTTAAGTAATACAACTTTGAAATTTCAAATTTTCACCAAATAGATTTTTTTCTAAATAAACCTAGTAGTTTAGAAACTACATTCAATTTGCTACAAATTCTATTCTTACATATTTTTGAAATAATATAGATAACTTATTCAAATTTTTACGTAAAGTTTCCTAACTTTGATTTTTAAAATTTTTTGCCACTTAAGGGCCTGTTTTTTCCATGATGATCCTACACATACCCTGAGAAAAGACCTATATCAAAAATAATAACTCTCAACCAAAGACATTATGAAATTCTCAATTAGGTTTTCCATTATGAGCCTACATAGGTCAAACTGCTTATTTTCCTTCACCATCTTATGTGCAAGATACACAACAATAGCTAAAGTAGAACCTATAAGTTCCTCCATGTCTTTTTATTTCACTGTTTTCTTCCCACGGAGGTCAACAACACTACACAATCTAGTAATAGCTTCAGTGGATTCCTTAGTGATCAAATAGGGTTTGTCCAAAATGATGTTTTCATCCTTGAATTGACTCAATAGGAACAAGATAAACCCTTTATCGACAATCTAGGGAAATTCTCTCCATAAATCCATACCCAAAGCACTTACATTCTATAATTCATCAGTCTACAACCCTAGTTCCATTTCCTTCATCTTTTGATGATCAAATTCATCAAACTCTACTCCCTTCAGTCTTAGCGGAATACTACCACTAGATTCTTTGTCAATAGATTCCATTATTGCACTTATGATCTTCTTCATCCTTTCATGGCTCAGCAAAACTTCTTATTTTTTGAAAACTGTGAGAAATGATTTGAAACTCTACCTTTTATCCTTAATTTCTCATGATGAACTTGCCACCCAAAACTTACATTGATGACTTCATCAATCGTAATTCACTTTTAAATTAGCTAGATTAAGCTTCATCACATATCACCAACCATATCAAACTTAGTCTTGTTGAAAACACATCAATATTACTTTAGAGAGGGGGAACTGATAGGATAAGCATTACAAAACTCCCCCTGAGCAAAGGTGGTTGGCTCAAATTTCGGTAGGGCTTGTACCAGGATCTGGTACAATAGAATATCTCCCCACACTTGTTCCCTTTTTGTTCCAAACCATGACAATCTTCTTCTTAGATTCATCTAATTCTGCAATCTCCTTTTTATTTTTAGGATTTTTTGGAGCAACATATCTGCATGTGTTAGCATAATGTACGGGTTGACTACACTTGTAACATATTTTTCCTAGTCTGCACTGATTAGCTTTATGACCATAACCATGGCATAAATAAAAATTTCATGAAAGAGATTATTCATTCCATTCCTTCTAGCCGGATTAGATAATTGATTTCTACAATGAATTTCTTTGTGACCAAACTTGTGATAGTTAAAGCATTAAATACTCGATTCCTTCTTTCTTCTGCACTCTACATCCTTATTAAATCTTGATCTAACTTCTCATTTTCTTTTTATTTCTATTTGATGGTATCTTTGATATTTCCTTCAGTCTTCTTCCATTCTTTCATTTTTTGTTTGATAGTATCTTTGAGATCTTCTTCAATCTTCTTACACTCATTCAATCATAGCTTTAAATCCACAATACTTTCCTCTGACTCCTCTAACTCCTAGCTGAACTCTATGTGTCTTGCTTTGAATTTGTATATTTTCTCCCATAGCTTTGAGATACAAGCATTTTCTTCCTTGCAATTTTCTTTCAATTCTTCATTTTTAGATTCCATGCTTTCCATATCATCTAACATTATCTTCAGTTCTTCCTCAAAGTGATAAGCTCCTGCCATTTGTTCAATTTTCCAAGATCTACCTCAAGTGGTTAAGCTCTATCTCCAAGGGACTAGACTTTGATACCAATTGTTGAACAGTCTAGATAACTGGGAAGGGAGGTGAATTAGTTATCATAATTTTTTTTTCCTTACTTTAATTAATCTGGAGCAAGCTTATATCAATAAAAAAATAATCAAATAGATATGAACATGAAAGCACACAATAGCACCATGCACAATGAACACCATAATTTACGTGGAAACCCAAGAAGGGAAAATCCATGGAGAATGATAATTATCAATTATAAAACACTAATTAAGGTGACACCGGTTAAGGTGATTTTTACAAAGGCTCACTACCAAATCGCTCACTCCAGGTAAGGCTCACTGCCAGTGGGCTCACTACCTGATTAATATATCGGATTAAAAAATAGTCTCACTGAAAAAATTGAACTAATGAAGTTGCATCTACATATGCATGAATTCAATTTAGATTAAGAGCACAATAACAGTCTACAACAAATTAGATCAATAATATTCTACACACCTTCCTTGCGCAACCTCTCCAAAATAGATTACTTATTCCTTCACACCCTTTTATATACTTGCAAACACTCATACACCACACTTCTACTTCATCAAACAAACAAAAAAAATTACTTATACCATTACATGCATTCATAATCTCCTAGGTTGGCCAAACACAATGTCTTCATAATCTCCTAAGTCAGCCAGACACAACTTGAATTAGGTCACCACAAAACATGTCGGCTTGAAGAAAAATCTTGAAATATTCAATAAGGCTTTGTATGCTAGCACTGAACCCAAAATATGGGTCACACATAAAGATATTCTTACCACGTTACCAAGGGACCTATAAATAGGTCATACATAGGATAGGTTAATTCATAACAGAATTATCAAAATATAACAAACTTTAAATTACATGAAATATATTTTGGAGGAGATGGGAATGCTACAACCAAGAGAAAATCTTGATTGTCATCAATTTTAGTACCAATAGAAGAAACACAATTAGACATACCAAAAGTTGTAATATGCTACATGAATGTCTAGATAGCAAGGTTACCCAGAGTAAGCTTTGAGCACAATAACCAACATCAAAAGATTAGTATTCATTATTTTACATTAACTGACTTCCACATATGTCCTAAAAAGAAGTATTTCCATATCTGAATCAAGGATAACATCCATACTATGTAACATCATAGAACTTGATAGGATAGATCATTTCTATAGATCATCTAGAGAACACCCTTCTAGATCTCATGTTTTGACATCAATTACAACAATTCTAAGTCATCTCAACAAATTCTCAATAAGTTATTTGTCCAAAAATTCATTCTCACTCTAAGGAAATAGAACTTCAGGCTATCAGTTGGGTGAGTATCCAAAAAGGGTGGATAATATGTGGAACACAATGTCCACTATGAAAACCAAATGCATGTTCACAAGGGCTATTGGAACCTCAGGCCATCCACTAGGTGAGACACACACATGTAGTTGGTATATGCTCACACACATAAGAAAGTGGCTATGGGAAAGTCATGCCTAATTTTGAATCCCATATGTACAACCATACCAAAGTTATACCTCTTGGTAACTTTGGCAAGGCACCGTCAGCAATGAACTTTGATCTTCATGAGGAAAGAAAATCTTTGTATGCTTGAAACTCATCAACAAAGAAGATGGCACCATAGGCAAGCAAAGTGTGTTATGCAAGGTGGCCATATAACAGATGTTGTAAATGTGAAATAGTGTAAGGTACATTAAAAGCGATTTTTCTTAGTTCATGTAATGTCTCTTCTTAGGGAACATTGTGCCTAATGTCTCCAAGAGAGGAAAATTCAAAGAAATATCATGCTCTCAGAAGAAATCAAACCCAATGACACCACCAAGAAAAGGATGCATTGCAAGAAGGAAGAAAATCACTTAGTGAAATGTGAGTGTCGATGTATGCCCCCACTTTAAAGTATTTGCTAACACCATTAATGTGAGCAATTGCTTTAAAGTAGAAGAAGATAGTCCAGAGGTTATTCAGAAAGTCCTATGCCAAATCATATGTTCTCAAATGAAACTACATCATGGCTAAAGCTATCTCAGTATGTCACATGTGATCCAACTTAAGGCATGTCATCCACATCCGAAGCTTGATTTTATATGTACATGAAAGGTGGTCAACTAGCCAAAAGAGACAATGACAAGCAACATATGATGACAAGGCTACTTACCCCTTTCCCCCACTTAGTGTAGGAAAAGGATGAGCTGAAATGATTAATGAGAAACATGCTAGAGTAAAAATTAGTATCAATTAGAGGAACTAGGTGCCTTGTCATAAGGAAGAGCACCACACTCCTTAAGATGTTGAACTTTTTTACTCAAAGCCTTGCATTCATTAGTAGCATGACCATGAACTCTATGATATGCACAAAATGAAATTTTGTAATAAATTTTCTTTCATGTTCTTGGAGGGAGAGATATCAAATGATCTTGGAGGAGTCTCGACAAGATACCATCTTGATCAATAGAAGGTGTTCCTTTATTTTGTGACAATGATATCTCTTTCTTAGTACAAGGTGTCATACTTACACAAGAATTTTTAGATTGCGAGGTTTTGTACTCTTCTTTAAAGGAGGGTGTAAAATCTAAAAAATCCAAATCATTAATGCTTTGTGTAATGACATTAATGTTAAGTGAGGATTTATCTATTTTTGTCAAAGGGTAATTGTGTCATAGAAAAATGGCCCCTTGGCATTTTCATGGTCTTTTAAGCCTTTCTTCACAATGCTTGGTCCATTTTGCTATGATTTAGTGTTGTAATGTGGCTTGAAAATTCACATTAGGTCCTTAAAATTCAAATTATGGCATCTTGTGAAGGCGTTGTGAAGTGTTGTAAAATATTTCTACACTTTTCTAGACTCTTTTCATTACAATTCACCTAAAAATCATCTTTTCATCACTTGTCAAGTCCTATTTTGAAGTGTTGTAAACTATTGTAACAAGATTTCATACTTTTCTAGGCTTAATTTCACTATTTACACCTCTCTTATACTTTATTTGACCCTGTAATAAACTTATCAGGCTTAATTAAGTGTGTTTTTAAATGTAAACCTAACAAACAATATTAAATGAAAGATAATTCCCAACACCCACTTTGAAGTCCAAGGTGGGACCTATTCACCATGGGTGGAAAATGAGTCCCTCTTGGCTCAAAATTCAAAATATTTCAAATTTTCTTTCGGGTTTTTATTTAAAATCACCTTATGTCAGTCTGTGATGAGGTATCTTTAGGTTACTAAGGCACAAATGTGTATAAATAAGCAGTTTTACATCCATTTTAACGCCCATTCATCAAGTTCACTTAGTCACTCATTCATTCAAGCATTCAAGCACTTTGCATCACTAAATCAAGCATTAATCAAGTATTTTGGAGCAACCATTATTATATCTTCATATTTTCTTCAACAAGACTTGTGTATGCAGATTTATCAAGCGATTAGGTGTTGAAAGGTGGTAAACAAGTCAACAAAGTGTTTCAAGTCAACTACAACCTATTTAAATCTTGGAGACAACCTACAATCCATTTTCTACAAATTTCACTCCTTTAACCTAACAAGTAGACAACCTTAGATATGGTGCTATAGAATTGGTCCCTAATTTCATAGAATTTTGTGAGAGGAATGATTCACCATCAGTGGAGAATAAGTCCTACCTTAAGGCTGGAAAGTTAGATTTTGTTAGATTTTGGATCCTGACACTCAAAAATAAGTTCTTAGAAGTTTTCATTAGAAGCAAGACCGATTCACCATTAGTGGCGAATGAGTCCCACTAGTGATTTTCAATTATTTCTTTCAGCATTTAGGACACTCTAGATTCTCCATTCTCTACCTAGGTGCACTTTGATTCAGCCTTCTTTTCAATTTTGCATTTATTCATGTTTAGTTCATGCTTGCATATCACATTGTGTTTTCAAACATCAATTGTTTCTTAGGTTTTGCATTCATAATCAGTCAAAATTTTCATTTGGTAGAATTTAGATAATCTCATTTAGCCTTAGTAACATCATACACATCTTAATTTGAGTGAACCACATTTGATTTTTCATGAGGTTTATCTCTCTCCTTTTAGGTGAAACATCTTGAGAGTGCAAGAGTAGTCTATAAGCCTCACGCCCAAAAATATATGGTTCAATAATAATCAAGACCATTAGTGTCTATCAGTTCAGGATGCCTAATGTTAAAGTTGGCTTCAAGGAATCTTTCACATAATAGTGTTGATATTAAGTGAAGGCTTGTTTATTTCTTTCAAGAGACAATATCCAATACCACTAGTCTTTTCCTACACGTTAGGCTCTATAGGGATACAAATACCTTGTTCTATAGTACCACATCCTTTTCCACTATACCCAAGTTGTTTCATGAGTTCATAAAATTTTCCATAAAGCATTCTCATTTCTTTTAGATTCGGTTGTGGCTGGTAGGATAGTAGTCTATTTCATCGAAGTGTGAAATATGTAGTTTGCGTCTTCTTCTAAAGTGTTTGAGGTGGATTCTTTTGACTTGGTTTTTTTGAATTTTGTGTTGACATTACCACTTTTTTTTTCCATGCTTGTTTATTATGATATTTGGTTTCCTTTCAAAGCTAGGTGTGAAATCGAAGGAACCCCAATCATCTTCGAATAACTTCATGACTTCCTTAGTATGTTTTTCTTTATCTTTCTCTTGCACAAGTTATTCTTGTGTAGTTGGTGTAAATATTTTCAAAGGATTTTCCTTATCTTTGTCAATTTTTAAACAACTATTTGGTTGAAGGTCGACATTGATTGTATATACTTTGTTATTGTAGACATACTTCATTTTATAATGAAGGGTTGAAGGCACTGCTTGTATCTCATGAATCCATGGTATTCCTAAAAGGAGGTTGTATGAAAGATCATGAGGCATAATGTGTATAGGAGTTTGTAATGTGGCATTTCCAACTATAATAGGCAATGTAATCACTCCAAGCAGTTCTCCTACATTCTCAAACCCTCGAATAGATAAAGAGACAGGTTGAATTCTTTATTTATCCACGCCAAGTCTATCAAAAAGAATCACACTACAAACATTAAGGATGGAGCCATTTTCAACAAGGGTTATTTTTATTCCCCACCCATCATAGTCAACTATTATCACATGAAAGCTTCATATTGCTTTTGCACTTCCAAAGGATGGAGCTCACTTTGCTGGAAAATATTGTCAACATTTATTCCTTGAATCATGGCTACTATGTCATTTGGTTGCGCATTAGAATGGATAGGAACTTGTTGTAGAGCACTTTGAATCATGTTTTGATAATGAGGGGAGGCTTGAATAAGGTCCCATAAGGAAATTTTAGCAGGAGTGTTCTTAAGTTGTTCAACAAGATCATATTCCTTTCCACTATGTGAAGGAAAACAAGGAGGACCTAGTAAGATAGGTTGAGGTAATAGGAGGGATGTTGAAGGTTTTTTTCTTGGTTTTGGATTGTTTCTATTGTTATATGTATGAGAAATGGTATTACAACTCACCTGATATGAAACATTATTCTTAGGTGGGTAAAGGATAAGTTTGGGTTTTTCTTGAGTTTGTGATCATTGTGAAGGGTAAAGAACTAGATTATTCTTAGGATCTCCCATAGGGTATGTAGGAGGTCCATTAATAAAAAGGGATCTAATGGACACTTGTTCATTCATAACCTCAATGGTCTCAGTTTGATGTCTTTCTAATGAATGGGGATCTAGTTTCATGTTTTCACTATCATCTACGGAAGTCACATCACTATTGTTTGAAAGAAATATGTCAATTATCTTATTTTCTTCCACCATGATATCATCCCTAGTAGGAGTGTTTTAGAAGAACTAAATACTAGATGTTCATGACATTCAAAGGTGGATTCCTCTAAAATGAATTCATCTCTAGTAAGGGAGTTATCAATGGTTGAATTGTTGTGTTTATCAATGATGGCATTCTTTTGTTTAATAATGTTTTCCCTAGGGGAAGAAAGGTAACTAATATTTTCATGGATTTCATCAATTGGATTGTCTAGCATCAAAGTATCTTCTTCACAACTAAGAGAGATACTAGGAGAAGAAAAAATGCCATTGTCATGATTGTCCATAATTTCATTCCTTTGTCCCATAATATCTTCAAAAATAGGATAGGTAGGGGAGGAAACATAAAGAGGGTTATTATAGATCTTAAATATTTTATCATCTAACACCAAGTAATCGACTTAATTTACAATATGATTGTCACAGGAGGGGAAGACGTTGGGAGATGAATGTAGACTAATTGGAGTGTTATGTAGGTAGGTTTAAATGGTCTCTAGTGTTATGTGATCGTCATGATTTCCTATTGTTATGTTCTATTGTTTACTAATGTATTTCCTAATAGGAGAGGTAAGAGGAGAGAAAAAACTAGGGTTCTCAAAACTCTCATTGATTGATTCTTCTAACACCAAAATTTCTTCTTCACAACTAGGAGAGATATTAGGAGAAGAATGCATATGATTGTTATGATTACCCGAGGTTGTGTTATTTTCACTAGAATGTTCTCACAAGAAAAAGGTGAATGGAAATTAGGGAGGATTATGTTTAGAAAGGTGTCTATGATCTCATTCTCTTGTGCCAAAATATCTTCCCAAGGGGGAGGAGGAGAAGGACAAATAAGACTCTAATGATTCTCAATGATTGCATCTTCTTTCACCAAGATACCTTTGTCACTAATAGGAGAGGTATTGGGAGAAGAAAAACTATGATCATCATGGTTATCTATGCTTATGTCTTCTTCTATCAAATCATTCCCACAAATAGGAGATATAAGAGGGGGTTTTGGTTTAAGGAAAGTATCAACATTTTTAGTCTCTCACACTAAGAGACTTTCATAACTAGGAAATGTATTGAATGTTTGACTAAAATGCTTATTGTCTAACTTTTTATTTGTAAACTTAGAAAAGAAAGATACTAACATAATTTGTGAAAAGTAATCTATGCAAACTTAAAATGGAAAGTGACTTAAAATGCAACAAAATGACCTAGAATGAAATTAATAAATGTAACTTTTAGATTCTAAACAAGGTAACTTGTTGGGATACATCATGTCAATGAGAGGGATTGAAATAGATCCCACTAAAGTAAAGGAAATCCTTGAGATGGAGGCACCTAAGATATTGAAACAACTAAGAGGTCTATACAGAAGGCTCCAGTAAATCCATAGATTCATAGCACAACTAGCAGGCAAGTTCATCCCATACTCTCATCTACTCCACAAGGGGGTAGAATATATGTAGGATGAAAAGTGTGACCAAGACTTCAATAAGATAAAGGAATACTTACTCATGCCTTCAATTCTCATGTCACCAATTCTAGGAAAACCCTTGATCTTATACATATTAGCAAAAATAGGAGCCCTCGATGCTCTCCTAGCACAACACGATGAAAATGGAAAAGAGAGAGCTATCTATTATATCAGAAAAACTATGGTGGGCCATGAACTAAACTATACATCTATTGAGAAATCCTATCGAGTAGTTGTTTTTGCAGAACAAAAGTTAAAACATTACATTATAGCCCATTAGATAAAGCTCATAGCAAAGATAGATCCCCTTAAGTACTTTCTTCCAAAGCAACGCTTATAGGGAGGACACCCAAGTGGGTTATGATCCTCATAGAGAATGACATAGAGTATGTGGAGCATAAGGCCATCAAAGGACAAGCAATAGCAAATCAACAGGCGGAAGCACCCATATATGTAGAAAACCCACTTGTATCAGAGTTCCCTAACAAATCAATCTTCAACCTAAGTGTAGCCAGGCATTGGAAAATGTACTTTGATGGGCCCTACATGCAACATGGATCGAGAGTAGGGATTTTCTTTAACACTCCATAGGGATATTGTATACCTAAATCATACAAATTGCCATTCCCTTGCACGAACAACATCACAAAATATGAGGCTCTTGTCATAGGGCTAAGGATTGTAGTGAAGTGGTAGATAATGGCACATAAGGTAGATGGAGACTTGCAACTCATTATCAATAAATTCAATGGTGACTCCTCAAGGAGACAGTCAATGAAGCTAATTATGACTAGAATTTGCAGCTAAATCCTGCCCTATGGGCCTATCACACAAACATCTATACACCAATAGGTGTCACACCATTCTCCCTAGTCTACAAATCAAAATCCATACTCCCCATCAAGGTCAAGCTCCTGTCACTGAGAATATCACTGCAAAACCTCATAATGGATGAGGAATACTAGGTTTAAAGACTAAATGAGCTGGAACTACTGGATGAGTGGTGCATGGATGCCTTAAACAATTTGTAAGTCTCCCAAAATTGACTTAAGAGAAGATACAACAAGATGATCAGAGGCTAGAAATTTCAGGTAGGAGAGTGTGTGCTCAAGGAGAATCAAAAGAACATCCCAAATCCAAATGGCAAGGGGAAGTTTGAACCCAATTGGTTGGGACCATTCATCATCACAACAAGTTACAGGTCAGGGGCATATTAGTTATAAACACCAAAAGGTGAGCCTCTGCAGCATCCCATGAACATCTCCCATCTCAAAAAGTTTTATGACTAAATATTTCAAGGTATAAAGCCAAAAATACAAAAAAAATTAGAAAATGTTGAAAAAAAATGGTCACCCTGATGAAAACCTAGCAAACAGGCATCTTGGTGACAAAAAACAAAAAAAAACAAAAAAAAAAAATTAGTAAAAGGATTAAAAACAATAAAGAGAAAAAAATCGTCCTCTAGTCAAAACCACTTAGGTGATGCTTTGGAGAAGTACCTTGGTGAAAACCTGGAAAACATGTGCCTTGTGTAAATTTAAGCACTTTCCATCCACCGATATCTTCACGACTTGTTCTACATTATCTATCCATTATGCTTTTATCATCTATCATGTTTCCATAACCCATTTATCTTCATCAATCATCCATGTACATTCACATCATAGCTTGGTCCTGTGTTCATGTCATGATCCCTCCTAGAACTACTCAGCCCATTCTCAAGGTTAGTTTGTCGTACCTATATTGTAGTAGTCTATTGCATCATGTTGGGGGCTTGTTCTCATCAGATCGGATTCGTGTATATTCTTGAAGTATTCCTAAAATTATAAAATACAAAACCATCAGAAAATCAAAAAACATCATAAAATCAGAAAATGAAAAAACATCATAAAATCCAAAAACATTCATAAAAAACCAAGAAAATCCAAAACATTCAAAATATATCAAAATCCAAAAACAAGTCAAAAAATTCAAAAAATGAGTCATCTTGTTGAACTACATTATCTCTGAGCTTTGAATGTAGGCAAGGTTGATCTTTGATCATCCCCCGAGACACTTAGGTCAGTCCTTTAGGAGTCTGTCATAATAAAATGGCAATCCATTTATTCATATCTCATCAATAATCAAGTCTTTGTTAGTCGAACTATGTGGTCTCTACATGTATAACATAGGAAAGACTAATATGTTGATCAACCCCCGAGGCCCCTAGGATAGGTCTTTAGGTTAGTCTCTTGGTCAAAATATTAGAAAACACCTAAAAATTAAAAATTTTGAAAATCAAAACATTTGAAAAATTCAAAAATACCAAAAACAACCTCAAAACATTTTTAAAAAAACTCCAAAAACATCCAAATATTTGAAAAAATCCATCTGTCTCATCTCACTTTCACCCGCAATAAGCGTCACTCATAATAAATGATCATCACCCTCAAATTTTGGTAAAATGGATGGAAACAAGTCTAGCAAGTTAAAAGTGAAAACTCAATCATCAAAGTCTCAAGTCTAGGTTAGCACATAAGCAAGTTGGTCAAATATTTGTGTCAATAGCCTATCATCTAATCAGTCCCAAATCAATCATCTGATAACATCATGTCCTAGGATGCATCCTTCCTACAATGGAAATCAACATCAGGCATCATCGTAGTTTAGTCTGGGCTAGCGGTATTGAAGAACATTAGCTTGTTTGTTTTCTTTATCTCCATCTTTTGACTTATCTTTTTGCGCTCATTTCAATGACCTCTTGATGATGTCCCAAAATGAAGGGACTTAGAGAGAAAGAAATGGGGCAACGATCATTATCTTTTTATCTACTATGCTTGTTGGATATTCCTATAATATAACCTTGGTCATGTGTGCTTTGTTTGTGTGTAGGGAGGATGTTTTGGGTATCTTGTTGACCACATAGGAATGCTTGCCTTTCTATGTTTTGGTTTGAGATGTTTGGAATAAATGAAAGTACAATATTCTAAAGAAGGTTTTTTATGTTAGGTGTGAACATGAGTACTCCTATTATGATTGTCGAGTCAAAGTCCATCGCACTAGGTACCACGCCATTCTAGTTCTTTACACCTTGATGCATCATGCCTATGTGTGTTATCAAAAATAAGGTAAATGATCCTTTTAAAGTCCCAACTCCTTGGTAAGTAGATCATCAGATCATCTTCATCATCATCATATTTTGACTTGTTGGAGTCTCTTGCTTTCTTCTTCTTTCCACGCTAACATGGTACCATGACAGTTAATCACAAATCATCATCACCATTGCATCCATCCTACATCCATAAACCATTAGCGTATATCATATCATATAAACCATTAGCATAATGCATATCATATAGCATCTCATAAACCATACATATGCATTCATTACATAAGCATAAAAGGAACCATCACATAGGCATCATTAACTCACATCATTGTCAAAGCATCTATTGCATCACCACATATACATCATAATATAACTCATTTACATCCATTACATAACCATATAACAATGCATACATATCATCCATTTGCATTATCATGACATAGGAATCATTGCATCATCATTAAATATATCATTTCATAGACATCATTATAAAATACATCATTGCATCATGTCATGTGCATCATCATAAATGCATCACCATATCATACATGAGAAAGATAATGAAAAAGAAAAGAAAAAGGTTGCATCTCATACATGTTATCAACATCATCCTTTAAAGCATCATAATATTGATCTGTTAGTTTAAGCAATCACATTTTCATACATCATCATCAAAAGCATATAGAAAGGATACTGAAAAAGAAATGCACCCATAAATCATTGCATCACGTCATCACATCATAATGTCATCACATAAGATAGAATCATTGCGCTGCATATGGAAAGTAAAAACATTGCATAATGCAAAAATAGAATAGGACATATCATGCATTAGATCAAATCATCTCATCTCATAAATATCATCAAAATAATATACTGTCATGGTACAAAATGGATCAAGTATGTATTAATCAATATAAAGTATAATTTCCCATGGGGCTATCAAAAACAAGCCCGCGAAATACAAAATGAAGATCGTGTCTCTGGTCAAAAGTGAGCTAGCCCTATTGTCTACCCTCGACCTCGTCGACCTATCTCTCTCCATGGTCCTTTGGAGGCCAGTACCCTATCTACTGCAAAAAATCTAGGATCTGGGACACTCAAGGCATGACCTGATGATAATGAACTCTATAATAATTAGCCTCTCGGACTACCTCCCTATAATCTTGTAATGAAATTGAACTCTAGGAAGATGAATTCCTCCTCTCGAGCTGCTATCTATGGTCCATCTCCTGTGCTACTCTAAGCTTTGTGTCCTGTCTCTACTAGACAGCCTAGTCCTGCTCTATCATGAGTTGATCCCTCTCTGTTGTCAAAGCAACAACCTATCCCTATAGCCCCTGTACATGTGCCTATAATTTCTAAATAAGGGCATCCCACTAATTGAGTGGAGGTGGCAGTGGTAGTGGTGGTGGAGGTCCCTTATTTCTCTGAGGCGACTAATCTACCTATCTATTCTAATCCTACCTCGGCTGATCCTGTTGTCCCTTGCCTAGATCCAGCTACTGAGGTGGCCCACCTCCTCCTCGGCCCCCATCTCCATCCCCATCTCCATTTCCTCAGCCTCCCTAGCCTCGACCTCATCCTACCCCTCTACCACTGGCTCTCCACCCTGTCGATGGTGTCCTTCGCATTATGAACCTGAGAGGTGGCCTGAACCAATATTTGTACGCTTGTGTGGTCCCCGCATCAACCTGACCCTAATCATATGGCAACGACCTGGCCACTAGTTTTCTAAAGGAATCAATGGCCTCCTTGGCTGGAATGTAGCGGCCTCATGAGGTCTCCCTTACAGTACGTGCAAATATCGCAACGTACTAGTGATTGGTTCTATCCTATGGCTCACCAAACTGTCTCTGAACTCATTCAGGAAGGTACCTCTTGATCATGGTGTGCTCTTAGCCATTTATCAATCTATCCTATCTAGTGAAAAATAGTTGTTGGGCATCATCGTACCACACAGGCCATTTGAGATACAACCACCATGTGAAAGCTCTCATGTCATCAATGACCCTCCTCCAATGAGGGATTATAGCTTGTCTAATGAATGTGAAGGAAAGTCCTCCCCTATATGTCCAAACGACTAGGTCATCGGGCTCCATATCAACCACTGTGACTTGTGGGTGGAGCACAACGATGTGCTCCTAGGCCCAGATATGAAGAAGTGTGACTTCGGCCCCAATGGCTTTGTCGTCATTGTATGCAAACCCATGTAAATATCGATATAGAGAGGCTAGTAGTACTTGTCCCCACACAAAGCATACTCTCCATCGCACCATTAGCTCCCTCGCAATCCCCCATCCTGGAGTAAAATATTGGTCCCACTGATCTAGTGCAACAAGCCCTGAAATGATAGCTGGAATGACCAAGCAAAAGGGTGACATGGTGAACCTGTAACACTCCAACTCAATCTGGCCCTCTGAAAAGAAGATCTCATCAAGGCCCATCACATCATAATAGGCATCTCTCCTGGCATCCACATCATAGATTACTCACTCTTTGTGGATAGGTAGTCATAGAATGTGCCACATGTCCTCTAGTGTCACTATGGCCTTGCCTATCAAAAAGTGAAATGATGACATCTCACTAAGCCATCGCTCTGTGAGTGTTGTCATCATCCCCAAATGTGTCCTTACTGGCGGTGCATATGCAATGTACTAGAGACCAATTGCCCCCAGGTGCTCCTAGAGTCGCTCATGCATACCAACTAATCTGCCAAGTATGGAGGATTTTTTCTCACATGAATGAAGAATCCATTCCTCCTTCTGCATTAGGAAAGTCACGGCATCAAGTTTCATAAAAAAATTGAGATCCATTTCAGAGTTTTTGCAATTGAAACATAAACTGCATCATTGTTTGTAATTGCGACACAGTTTGAAAGTTCCAAATTGCGCCACTGGAGGCTTTAAATTCCCAAACTTCACTGTCACCATGCAGTTTGAGCACACCTTAGTTTGACCTTAAACCCTTATTTTGTAAAGTGGCCCGCCGCTACATTATATTCATATGTGGTCTAGTTTGGAGTTTGAACCCTAACTCTAAACTACATCACTAATTGCGACGATGACACAGTTTGAGGCTGCGTGGTGCCCAAATAAATTTTTAGCAGCGCTATATATGATCGCTTGACCAAAAGTTAACTTTCTAAGCTAATAAATGCACACAAAAAATGAAGTGAAAGTCAGAGCAAGTTGACTCACCGGTGATCTAGCACAAGGCAACCTCTGGTACACTCGTACTCGCTCCAAGATGTGTCATGGAAGTGGTTGTTGCACCATCTCTCACAGGGATTAGGGCTCAAATCACATAAATCTCAAAAGGCTGTGTGCAAATGAACTAGAAGTGGCCCCTCGAGGCCTATTTAAGCCTGAAAGTTAGGGTTTGTTTACCTCGTTTAGCCATCCAACTAGGGTTTTGGACCCCCATTCCTATTTTTGCCCAACTGAGGGTCATTTTGGATTTTTTTTGTTGCATTTTTCCATGTTTTGGCATTCTGAAGCCTTTCTAGACCCATTAGGCAACTTGTCCTCTTTTTTGCAAGATCACCCAAAAATTGAAATTTTCATCTGATCTCTTGAGGGGGCAATATATCGACATGTTTCTTCTTGCTGGGGAAGCAATGGGGCAATTTTGAAAATCAATTTTTTTTTAAATTTTGATTGAGATAGTTTATTCTTTGAACCAACATAACAAGTACTTTGCTTCAAAGAGGGGAAAAATGTAGACATGGAAAATATACCAACATATTTGATCCTAATTACTAACATTGTTTCATCATGAATCATCTTCTTAGCTAGTCATCACCTATCATCCCTTAATTGAATAAATCAAATTTATATAATTAAGTGATCACTTCTTGTAATTAAATAAATCATTTTTATTTAATTAATCCTCTAATTTCTATTTAATTAAATAATCCATTTTATTTAATTAAATCTCTAAAGTCATTCTCTTAAATTAAATCAATATGTATTTAATTTAATCTAACATCATCTCCTTCTTTAATTAAATAAATCAAAACCTTTATTTAATTAAATCTAAATCATATTCCTCTCAATTTTGATTTAAATCAATCCAAAAATATAAATCAAATGGTCACATCAACTGATCTCCTATTAAATTAATCAAATCCTGGTTAATTTAATCCTAATCACCTAAATCCTCTAGATTTTGCAACTTGCACCAATAAATCATTTATTTGATTTAATAAAATCCCTAATTACTTTCAAAATGGCATCAAAAGGGAATATTCCTCCAAGTTTGAAAATCCCTTCAAATGGATTTGTCCTTCCAACAAGGCATTCATTTCCTCTTACATGTCCTTGTTGCGAAGTGGCGTTTAATTCACTCTTTTCTTCCTCCAATATGTCATTTCACAATTTTCAAATTCCACCTAATATCATTTATTATGCACATTCATCAAAATGTGCTCAAGCTTCCCCCATTCACATCTTGACAAGTGACATTTGGGAATTGTATGTTGAATGATCCCACATTCATCCATTTTGCTCACTCTTCCATCTTTTTCTTCTATTTATAGAAGGATTTTCTTCTCATTTTGGATCCACAACTTAGAGAAAAGTTACTATCTTCACATTTAGAGAAAATTCATCCATTTCCATAGCATTTTCCATCATCATAGCTAGGTTATTGCAGATTTTATCAAGGAAGCACATTGTTCATCATCATCAAGTGGATCAATCTTCATCAAGCTTGCAAAGGAGTTCGAAAAGGGACAATTTCCACATCAAATTGGCACCAATTACCCCATGGGATTGAGAGTTTGCATGCTTAAATAGGATTTAATTTATTTTCTTGTTTTGTTCTTCATTTCTTTCCTATTTTGAGCATTGTAGATAAATTTCATGTGGAATCTTAGTTCTAACTTACATATGCATCTAACATCGTGTTTGTTTGCTATGTTTGTGCAAGTCTAGGATTGGGGTTCACAATAGTCTTCTTATATCTTATTTCTTCTTGGCAGAAAGCCACATGATAGTGAGCCCTTCTTTTTTTGTGTGGGTATGTGCAGGATCATGATGGGCCAAAAAGTGGCGATGTGATGGGTATGCGTAGGGTATGTAGTTAATGACTTTTTAAACCCAAAATTGATGAAAAAAAAAAAGGGTTTTTAAAGGAGATTCTTAGCTTTCCATCAATATAAATTATTCTTTACTTTGAATTTAATAAATAATTATTATTCATTTTCTATTTGAATTCGACTAAAGTCTTGATTAATAGGTTGATTGAAAAATATTTATAGCTTTCAAAGCGTATCACATTTTTCAAATCTAAAACATGTGTCACATTTTATGCTTTGCATATTATAGGATTAAAAAAGAAAATTGAATTTCATGAATTTTTGACCAAGTTAAGGTGTTGGACATATGAGTTTTTATATTTTTAAAAGTTGTAATAAAAATTCATAATTAATTATTTACATGGAAAAAATTTACAAAAAATATGCATCACATTGGGACATGAGTCCTCTACTTATATCTAAAATCTTATAAAAAAATATGATCATTTTATTGTGGTTAGGGTGGTCAGACAAAAACCTACTTATTTTTTCCCTAAAATTTAAGTACTACTGCATTGAAATTTCAAATTTTCACCAAATAGATTTTTATTTATTTTTAAATAAACCTAGTAGTTTAGAAACTACATTCAATTTGCTACAGATTCTATTCTTACACATTTTTGAAATAATATGGATAACTTAAGTAAATTTTTATGTCAAGTTTCCTAACTTTGATTTTTCTGAATTTTTTGCCACTTAAGGGCCTATTTTTTCCATGATGATCCTGCACATACCCATGTCATAACCCAATTTTATTGCATATTTATTGTAATATGGTAAATTTAATTATTGAAGAAATTCAATTAAATATTAAATGGAGATCCTAGAATATAAAAAAATTGAATAAAAGAAGTTGACTGATGTTCACCTTGCGAAGTTTTGAAATTTATTTTTTTGTGTTACCAAGAATTGAGTGTTAATGATCAATTTGCAAGTGCAAGTGTGTGTAGTTGCAGGGTGAAAAGTTGAAGGATGAGAACACGGTTGAAGTAGGATTGTTTTAGCTGGATCAAATGGTAAGCTAGTTGGAATCTAGATGCACAAACCATAAATGGCATGATGACTTGCATTTGAATTAAATTCCATATATAAGAGAATGAAATTTCCTGACTTGAATTGTCTCTGTTATTGAAAATAATGGCTTGTCGATTAAAATTCATTTACTCAAACTTTTTATTTGAAGAAACAAAAGAAATTATTTAAAAGAATGATTAAAAAGGACAAGAGATTTCATTATGTGGAAATTAAGTGTAAAGAAAGAAACTTCCCTTTATATATATATATATATAAATATATGTAGACGCTCGAATTTGAATTTAAGTTCCTTATCATAAGTAATAGTGTATGGAACTTGTAAGCCATTACAAACAAACTTATACATGAATGCATATATATATATATGCACATTATTCGAAAACATAGTGAATAAGAATGAAACCATTTAAATACATACATACATATACATTTACACAAATGCATATTCAAATTTAATATCGAATTCAATTCGATAATCGATAATGTTCTAATATCATATTGTTGATAAATCAAAGAATATTATGTAGGATGTGGCCTACCATGATAATAATGGAAATATTCGATTGTGTAGTGGTCGGCAGTA
This sequence comes from Sequoia sempervirens, assembly GCA_007258455.2. Lineage (NCBI taxonomy): Eukaryota > Viridiplantae > Streptophyta > Pinopsida > Cupressales > Cupressaceae > Sequoia > Sequoia sempervirens. The sequence continues at coordinate 50,453,224 of VDFB02075321.1, read as the reverse complement.
GGGTATGTGCAGGATCATCATGGAAAAAAGAGGCCCTTAAGTGGCAAAAAATTTAGAAAAATCAGAGTAAGGCAACTTGACATAAAAATTTGAATAAGTTATCTATATTATTTCAAAAATATGTAAGAATAGAATCTATAGAAAATTGAATGTAGTTTCTAAACTACTAGGTTTATTTAAAAAAAATCCTATTTGGTGAAAATTTGAAATTTCAATGCGGTACTACTTAAATTTTAGGGAAAAAATAAGAAGTAGGTGTTTGTTTGACCACCAAAACCACAATAAAATGATAATATTTTTTTATAATATTTTATATATAAGTAGAGGACTCATTTCCCAATGTGATGCATATTTTTTTGTAATTTTTTTCCAAGTAAATAATTAATTATGAATTTTCTATTTCAACTTTTAAAAAATATTACAACTCGTATGTCTGACCACTTTAACTTGGTTAAAACTTCATGAAATTCAACTTCTTTTTTAATCCTATAGTATGTCAAGCATAGAATGTGACACATGTTTCAGATTCAAAAAGTGTGATACCATTTGAAAACTATAGATGTTTTTCAATCAGGACTTTAGTCGTAATTCAAATAGAAAATGAATAATAATTATTTATTAAATTCAAAGTAAAGCATAATTTATATTGGTGGAAAGCTGAGAATCTCCTTTAAAAATTGTTTTTGTTTCATCAATTTGGGTAAAAAAGAAGTCGTTAGCCACATACCCATCATATCGCCACTTTTTGGCCCATCATGATCCTGCACATACCTAGTAAGGCAATAATGCCTTCTCTATAGGCATGCAAAAAGGAAAATGTAGTTTCTATTTTTAACACAGGTGGTGGGTGAAAATCATAATAAAAAGTTATTTTTTGAGAAGGAAAAAGTAGAGAGAGAGCTCGCGGGTGAGGAAAAATCAAGGGATAAACTCATTCAAGCTTGATTTATGAGGTAATCTGATCACTTAAGAAAGAAAACTCAATTCTCTTCTATCATTTTTCTTCCTCATTATTGAATGGTATTCTTCCATTTTTATATGTAGATTTCATCATTCAAACATTAAGTTGCATTCTTGATAAATACCATGGCCTTGAGCCAAATGACATGGTGTTGAACACTGCTAGGTCACTCAGCATATGGTTGTATTGTATGAGCTTTATGTAGAAGCCTTGTAGCTAGCTCTTTGAGCTAAGTTAAGCCTTAGATTATTAAGTTAAGACTGTTCTTAAGGTTGCACTCTCGTGCAAGCCATTCGATGACAATCAAAATATCTATTATGTTTCACTATATTTTATGATGAACAAACATATTGTGGATAGATCAATTATCCCTTGAAAGAGGGTTTTCAACCTTGTTTTTTAATTCTAAAAAGGTTTTATATCCACTATATCAGTTGGTTGAGGCTCGAAGAGCTTCAAAGGCTTGGCCATTACTGCTATTTGCATTTAAATGTTCAACCTATGATGGCTATCAAAATTTATTCCAATGACTATGTGTTAGTTGATATTATTCTTTTGTGAAGGATCGACTACAATCTGAGGGAGAATAAGAGACCCCTTTGTATATTGTATTTCCTTTTTATTTTATCTAAATCTTGTTATCGAATGGGACAATAATAGAGAGGGGATTTGTTGAATGTTTCTTAAGCCTTGCAAATGTATGTAAGTTGTCATTTAGTGAGAAACCGATCTCGTTCGATAAGAACAAAGGCATGAATTCATGTTTGGGATACAAACAAATTCTTCATGTAGAATATTTTTGCATGCATGGTATAAAACAATAAGCCTGCATGGGAAAATTTCAAATATATCATTGATGTTTAGAAAGGAGAAACCTGACCATTAGGATTGGTTGACCTAGAGCAACCATAGTCTATTGTTATGGCCTAAAAGGCATGAGTATTGACTGAAATTGAAGTTTCTATGCTTCCTTTGTCTAAAATAAACATTTACTCAAATATTTATTTGACAAAACATGTTGAACATAGTTCTTTATAATATTAAGATGCTCATCAAATTTTTCAATGATGCAAGTGTTCAGAATTTGAACAGTAGACATTTTTCCTTATGTATGAAACATGGCAATTTGATTTAATTATTTTTAGTACAATGTGGAAGAACCCATTCTTTTTAAAATAGTGAACAAATACTTGTAAAGTGATCATTTAGCATGTAAAGAGCTTGAGATTAGCAAACAAATCAAACAACATTATTTGTCTTTAAATGTAATTGTTTAGCTTGAAACAGTAATGTGTTGATGTAAAAAATGATTTATCTTTTCTAAACAAGTTTGTTTTGTTAAAAGGTTATCTTTATAGCTAGAAAAATCCTTGCTCAATAAACTATTTAGTTGAAAACAACTATTTTTATGATTTTTTGGTAGGAAACAATACTTTTTCTACTTAAAACAATGAATGTACATATGTGAACAACTTGTTCTATATCAGTTTAGTAGGAAACAATACTTGTTATGTTCAAACAATGAATGTACATATGTAAACAACTATATTTACAATGGTTTAGTAGGAAATAGTACTCTTGTTCTACTTAAACAATGGATTTTCTTATGAAAACAACAATGTTAGAGTATCATAGTTATGAGAATGCAATAACAATATGTGTGAGATTGTTAGCATAGACTTGTTGAGACTATTTGTTTTTGACAAGAAATGTCAAGGGAATATTACTTTAAGTTTGTAAATATGAATTTTATAATTATTTCAGAATGTATACACAAAGTTGAAAAATATGTAGGCACATATATGTGTATGCACATAGACTTTGTCTATATACATACACATACTTGAGACATCCTTCTTTTGTTTTTAGTACATTTTTTTTAAATGAATTTAATGCTTAAGATGATAAGTAGAAAATAGTCATAAAAATGATATGATTGATTGTTGAATTACTCTATGAATCATAAATCTATTTTTTGTTTAGAATAAAAATCATAATTATGTTTCTTCTTTTGAAGACATTTGTGAAAGAATATTTTAATTACTTGAATAGAATAGTGATACCTTAGTAAAAGTAACATCCACAAATGATGGAACTATCCCGCCTTGCCTATAATTTGAATTTCCTTGTTCTAGGTACCTCTTGCCCTGCCCAAATTTTCAACGCCTCTATTTTGAGAGTCTCCAGCTTGGTGGTGCAGTCCCTGTCTCATGCCTGCAACTTGGTTGTCATCCTCAACTCTCCTGCTCCTACACTTGTCTCCTTAGTGGCTACAGATAGGGATTCAAAGTTACTTCCCGTTGGCGTAGGACCTCCATCTGGCTCTATGCCTTTGGTTAATGTGGCAAAGATTATTGTTGTCTTTGAGGTGGCTACGACGGTTGTGGCTACCCCTTCCCCTAATACGGATGCAGTTGTGGGAGTGGTTAAGGCTTCCTCAAACTCTACTAGGGGGTTGGGTGTTCATCCTCAACCTTCTTTTTTTGATGCTATGGAGTCTAAGAATCTAAGGGAGGGCTTTGTGCATCCTTTGCAGTGTGCAAACAATGTTCCTATTATCTCTCTTGGTAAGGAAGTTGCTGAAAATATTGCTTTTTACTCTTATAATGCTCTTATTTGCATATTTTGTGTCTTGTGGCCATCCCTCCCTAATTTGCAACTTTGGATAACCAACCATTGGTCTCCTCTAGTTGATGTTTCGATGGATATTTACCCATCTGCAAGGGGTTTTTTGTTATGGGTTTTAGCTCTCCTGATGATAGACAAGTTATTTTAGACTATTGTTTGTGGGTTTGGGACTCTCATCCCCTCTCCATTAGACCTTGGGTTTATTCTTTTAATCCTTTGAATGAACCCTTAGATATTATGCATGCTTTGGTAATATTTCCTTATCTTCCCTTATAGTTATAATGCTCTTCTACTTATGAGGGCATTGGTAATGCTATTGGTAGATTCTTCAAAGTGGATAAGGCTTCCAAGAATTTTACTCATACCTCATTTGCTAGGATCTTGGTGGAGGTTGATCTTTCGAAGGCTCTACCTACTAAGGTAGTTTTTCAATTTGATGATTGGTCATGGTCTTAGATGGTGAATTATGAGTGTCTTACATTTCATTACAGACATTTTTTTGTTGTTGGTCACTTGGCCCGTGACTATTCTCGTGGCTCCCGCACTATTTCCTCTTCTATCTAGTGGATGAACTCACTCCATGAGCACTTGAAAATGCACCCTACTATTCATTCTGCTTCTTTTGATGAAGAATCAAGGCCTCCTTCTCCTTCTATGAAGAAAAATAATATGAATGATACTCCTACTTCCCCTGCAAACTCTCCTTTGCAGGTTCTTTCTGCTTCACATGAATTGGTTAGGGTGGATGTTGCTCCTCCTGTGGATACTGTGGTGCAATCTCTAGATCATATGGCTATTCTTAATGTTGTAAGTACTATTTTTCTTGCTGCCCCTATTTTGGAAAATGATATTGTAAATCATATGGTTTAAGGCTTGGTTTCAGATGCTCCACTTGAAGTATTAGTTATTCCTCTTGTTTGCTACTCTGGAGGGAAGTCTTCTCCCTCTAATCAAAATTTCTCAATTTTAGTTTTCGATTCTCCTTGGACAACAGTTCATAGAAAGAAGAATCATTTTTCTAAGAAGGTTATGATTTCGTTTAACTCACCTTGTGAGGCTTTGTTTGGTTCAAGCTTTGTTCCTTCAATAGTTTCTCATAGTTTGTTGTTTCTGACTGGTCCTTTGCTGGTAGCTATTTTTCCCTGTTTGGCTGTGTTGGGCGAGTCAATTTTGTTGAGTTGTTTGGCTCTATTTTTCCATTTTGTAAGGTTCAAGGCCCTTCCCTACTTATCTAATGAAAAATAGTGATACCTTAGTTGACTAGAGAACCTATGGGTAGATGTTGCTAGAGGGTAGATAGCTATTATGAGATGTATAGTAGAAAGTTACCTTCTGGGATAGGTGTTGAAATGGAGTTCAGAGAGTATAGGTTTTTTTTACTAGAACCTATTGTTTGTTTTTTTTGCAACACATTTATTATGCTTGGCCAAGAAATCTATTTCATTATGTATATTTGAAATCTATGATTTAACTCTACCATTCCTAGCATAGATCATGCATTTTCTTTTCAAACTTGTAGATAGAATTGCATGTTGATGTATGGGCACACACCAAATTCCACCTTGCATATGTTTGTTTTGCTAAAATTTTCATGTAGCGTCGAGCATTCTTCAAGTCAGAAGAATTCCAAGGAAGTGTAAGCTTCGTGGTTCAGTGGTAAAGCACTTCAACCATGTTCTTGTCCACCAATAGGGGCGAGGGTTAAAGAAGAACCTTAGTTGTTCACAAGACTATTTTATTCTAAGATGTCTCTTGATGTAACACATTCATGTATTTTATCTAAAGTGTGCACATTGTATTGACTTTGTGGCTTTGAGAGCCAAGTCAAACTTGATATTGTAATTTGATTTTTAAAGTGGATATAAAAATATTTGACTCATTTTAAATGGACATGTGTAGCTATGATTGACATTAGCCAAGTTAGTTATGTCTTTTTAATTTTGAGTATATTCATGTGTCATTTACAATAGTATTAATTAAGTAATAATTTTGAATTGGTTATTACATTTGGTATCAGAGCTTAGGCTTCAACTCTAGTTCTTTTGAGTCTACCATAGTTGACTAGGGGTAGTTGACCCTTGACCCAAAATTTGGATGTCCTAAGTATTGACCAAACTGAATTGAGTGTAGGAATGGGAAGGTCAAATGCAAGACAAAGGAAAGGGAAAATTGTTAGAACCTCATGTAAGAATGACATAAAGGAAGGAAACACCAAAATCAAGGTTCAATCAAAAATTCCCAATGATGAAACTCTATCTCAAGTCCTTACATGACTCAATCTAGAGAGACGCTTGAGAATTAAGGAGAGGTGAACACCTAAGATAAAAAATCCTTCTATAATCTAGGACTGACCTCTAGGGTGTGGATCCAATGCACCCTCAATGACTAAAGAGGAAAAGGAGAGCCCACACACTCAACCATCCTCTTCTATTAAGTTTGAAGTAAATTCAAATCATGACCCAGAGGAATATCCTCTTTTTGATACTGAGAAATCGAAATGATGTTACAAGAAGCCTATTATAAATAAGGGTCTAATGACTCATAAGGGTCTATTGACTCACCTTAAATATAAATAAAATCAAATAATTTTTTTTGGTGTTTTCAAAGAGAGACTCTAAAATGTGTGTATTATGCTTCAATGTGTATGTCTTCTATATGGAGGGATGTATGTATATGAAAATTATGTGATGTAACATAAGAATGTTTATTCGTAGAACCTTGTGTTGAGATGCAATAAATGTGATTGTATTGCAGGTTAAGTGTGAGATGCCATGGTGACAACTCAACCCTTCATTCAAAATTGTCTTTTCTATAAAAGACCTTTATCCTTGTCATTTTAACATCTACACTCTATCTATATCAACAACTTTTATGCCAATGTCATGTTGTTGGAATTATGAGAAACCACATTCATATATTCAACAAGTCAGCATACTACATTCAATATTTTGAGGTTTGCATTGCATTTGGTTTGATTTAAATTATGTTTTATGTATATTTCTATTTCTTTCCATTTAGAATGTATACTATAACAATTATTTTTTAGTTAGTGTAGGTGATAGTAAATTTACATTAGGACATATATTTCATACATTGGATCTAGAGTTGTCCCATGGGCATCAAAGAAGCAACCTATACTGATATTTTCTTTAGTCAAAGCAGAAATTGTAGCAATTGTTGTAACAAAAAATGTATCCCTCTACATTTTCATGCATGTTTGGGCCCTCCCTATTAAAATGAGCTTAGTGCGGCCTTTATTTAGTGTTCTAATGTGTTTAGCACATTCACATTAGGTCTTGGGTCCTTGTAAACTAAATGGAATTAATGGTTCCTTATTTTGAGTGTTGTGAAGTGTTGTACCGGTATGTGCAGGATCATCATGGAAAAAATAGGCCTTTAAGTGGCAAAAAATTTAGAAAAATCAGAGTTGGGCAACTTGACGTAAAAATTTGAATAAGTTATCTATATTATTTCAAAAATATCTAACAATAGAATTTGTAGAAAATTTAATGTAGTTTCTAAACTACTAGGTTTATTTTTTTTAAAACAAAACCTATTTTGTAAAAGTTTGAAATTTCAATGCAGTAGTACTTAAATTTTAGGGAAAAAATAAGAAGTAGGTGTCTGTCTGGCCACCCTAACCATAATAAAATGATAATATTTTTTTATAAGATTTTAGATATAAGTAGAGGACTCATGTCTCGATGTGATGCATATTTTTTTGTATTTTTTTTCCAAGTAAATAATTAATTATAATTTTTTTATTACAACTTCTAAAAAATATAAAAACTCGTACATCTAACCACCTTAACTTGGTCAAAACTTCATGAAATTCAATTTTTTTTTTAATCCTATAGTATATGAAGCATAGAATGTGATACATGTTTCAGATTGAAAAAATGTGATACCGTTTGAAAGCTATAGATGTTTTTCAATCAGCCTATCAATCAGGACTTTAGTCATAATTCAAATAGAAAATGAATAATAATTATTTATTAAATTCAAAGTAAAGCATAATTTATATTGGTGGAAACCTTAGAATATCCTTTAAAAACCCTTTTCATTTCATTAATTTTGGGTAAAAAAAAAAGTCGTCAGCCACATACCCTACAAATACCCATCATATCACCACTTTTTGGCCCATCATGATCCTACAGATACCCATACCACAATTTCACACTAATCTAGGTTTTTCATCATTAATTGGGTTTCTTTATGCTTTAATTGACCTTATTTTTCATCCACAAGCCTTAATTAATGCATCTTTCTGAGGATAATCTTGACCTAAACCAACATCCAATCACAATTCATGTCTTTTTAGATTGTGTAGCCCAGATTTAGTGATTTGGGACTCATACACCGCCTTGGGCATATGAGTCCCACCTAAGTTTCAAGGCCCCAATGTGGATTTCACATGAATCTAGGTATTTCTTGAAAAATGTGTCTCATAGCTTGGTATAATGGGGCTCATACGTCACTTTTTGCATATAAGTCTCATGTTGCTTAAAATTAAATTAAATTTAAATTCTTGGTGGGATTCTATTCTCCTATATCTAATGTCAGCTTGTAGTGTTGTAATTTCAAGAAATTTTGCATAAACAAGTATAAATACAAGGTTATTTCACTCATTTTCACCTAAGAATTTCATGAGAGCATTCCTAATAGAAAATTGGAGTTTACAAGAGAATTCAAGAGTTTAAAAGAGAATTTAAGAGTTTACAAGAGCATTAAAGAGTTGATTATCAAGTGTTTTAGAGCATTATACAAGTATCAAGAATCATGTCAAAGTCATGATGCATCATTTTTGTTTTTGAGCTAACATTTGTGATGTATGGTTTTATGATTCAAGAAAGTGTTCAATTAAAGATTTATCACATTCAAGAAAGATTCAAGATCTACATCCATTGGAGCCATTTCATACGTGTTTGCAACACTTTATTCCTAGGGTTTGGTGAGTTGAAACATATCATTTTTTTCATTCATCATCCCTCCTTTCTAGTTGATTTCATTACAAAGATTGATTACCAAAACGAGGTTTGACCAGGACAAACCCTTTTCTACTAACAAAACAAATTTTTTCCCTCTCTTTAGTCTGTGACTTGTAGATCTAGGTTGAAGACATATTGAAGAGTAAGATTGGAGAAAAGGTGTCAAGTGTTCAAAGTTGTCCAAGTTGTCACCTTGTTTAAGAGATCATTGGGAGACATCTACAAAGTAGAATTTTGCAATTCAGATTTGAAAACTGGGTTGAGAAGATTGAGCAAAGGTTAAAGAGTATATTTAGTTCTTGATCCTTCAAAAAAGCCAAGTAGGATTGATACCCCTCTTTTGGTGTATGATTATGAGTCCCAATATAGTGAAATTTCTAGATTTTAAGTGTTTTAGACTTATCTTTGTCAGGTTCCTATTCTTACCTAGAAACCCTAATTTGGGACTAAATTACCTAGATTGGTGTATGAGTCCCAATCTGCATTAAATTCGGTGTTTTCAACATTTCAAGTCTTCATTCAAGCTCTTATAGGTTTTCATGTGCACACCTCTGATCTCTCAATTTTACATTCTTCTTTGCATTCATTTCTAGGTCATTTAGTGAATTCTTGCATATCATTAGATTTAATCATTAAATATTTCATATTACTAGTCTTTCCAGGCCCTACTCAGTGGTGAAACCCTCCTTAGTTATTATTCATACCCTAGGACACCCTATTTCAGATCTCTTTCCTTCATTACATCATTGGATTTAGATATCTAGTGTTTCCTTGAGTGAAACTAAGTGGAATAGGTCTTAACCCTAGTGTTTCATCTCTCATATAGTGTCCTATTCCCATTGTTTTAGTCACAACTGATGTAACTTGTCAAGCAGTATATATGTGTTGAGTTTTATCAATTTTTTGCATGATCAAGATGAATTGACACCAATCCTTTGTGATAATAATTCATCCATTGAATTATCCAAGAATCATGTCTTTCACAAGAGGATCAAGCACATTGATATGAGGTACCACTTCATCAAGGAATTGGTCAACAATGGAGAAATCTGTCTTGAATTTTGTAGATCCAAAAATCAATTGGAAGATATTGTTACCAAGACATCACCAAAGGATAAATTTGAACATTTAAGACAAAATTTAGGGATTATTGATGGTCAAAATTAAGGGGGGGTGTTGGAAATAAATTTCTAATTTCTCCCACAATTTATGTAGTTTTTATTGGAATTTGTGAAACAAAACTAATATGTTGGTTCAATTATTTTCATCTTGGTTTGTATGCCTAAATAGAAGTTTCCTTTGACTGTCATTGTAGACTGTTCCAATGTATCTATTTAAACATGGATGTTGTAACCTTTTCGTGCATTCATCAAATTAACAAATATGATTTGTTTTGAACTTTTCTAGTTTTTGTTTGTTTTTCTTTGCTATATTTATCATCCATGACACCAAATAACTTCATATTTATTTTTGGGGTTTATTTTTTTGTGACACCCCTACCTATTTTCCTAGAGAATGTTGTATCCCTAATCACCAATCCTTAATCCCTTGAAAATTCTTGCACTTTATTTTATCCACTCCCATTGAATTCTATGCATGACTAAGTGCACAACTAATGACTCAATAAGACTCTAAAACTACCTAATAACATTTTTCCCACATACAAATAATTGTTATCCTAAATACATGGATTCACATATACTTCTAACAATGGAAAAAAAAGGTACCAATGTAGTGATTGTTAGAGTTATCATACATTAGATAATAATTAATTAATCTTTAATTGATTATTAGTCTAATTTATTCTCACACACTTGAGCTAAACTTAGGAATGTTTTATTAGTTGAGTTAATATTAGATCATTATGTCTCATCTCATGTGGCATTGACACTTGTCATGATCTAGTCCCTTTTTCATTTAGGGCTTTTCTCTTATAAGCATTCAACTCTTATTGTAAAGATCACTCAGAAATTATCTCATGGGGGAATATCTGGAGTTTTCATATCTTTTTGAAAGTCTCTTCTATAGCTTTTTCTTGTTGATAAATATAGCAATTCTTGTTTGCAGATCTCTTGTGTGGAAGGTGTCTTTGTTTGTTGTTTGATCCCGTGGCTCATGGTTTTGTGCTTGTTTCACAATTCTAACATGGTATCAAAGCATGGATTCAACAAACCCCTTCTCGATTTATGAGGTTTTCTTCTTCAACAAGGGTTGCAGGCTTCAGATCTAAATCCCCTTTGCTTGTTTTGCAAATTTTAGTGGACATTTTTTAAAAGCATTTTTTTGTGAAAAGGACCTCATCGTTGGATCCAGAGCTATCAAGAAAGTCAAATTTGACTTTTGTTTTGGCCTGATTTTGATTATGTTTGTCATATCTATGAAGGTTTGAAGAAAGAGACTTTTTGCCAAATCTAGGGGGTGCCTAATTTTTAGGGGCATTTTGAGCCCAAACATACCTCACCATTGCATCTAGAGTGGCCAAAAGCCTTAAGATTGCTTATCAAATTGTCAATTTCTAAGTCAGGAGTATTTTAAGCAAAAAAAAATTGCCAGGGAAGCCGTACGGCCTCCCCAGCATGAAATACAAGGTGATTTTTTTAAAAAAAAATTATTATATTTTTCTCCTGCAATTTTTTTTTTGAAAAAAAAATTAAAATCCTTTGGAAAAAGGCATTGCAGGTTTTTTATTAAAAAAATTTAAAAGGGACGGTACCCTTTGGTACTTCCATCTACCATATGGTAGAGTGGCGGCCCTTGGGCCCCTCGCACAGCGTGGACCCCACCGTTCCCTTTTTTCAATATTTTATTTTTCAAAAAAAAAAATGTTCTTTTTAAAAAAAAAGCATTTCAAAAGTTTTTTAATATTTTTAAAAGAGAAAAGCAAATCAAAAGTTTTTTTAATTTTTATTCTTAAAAAATCATGTAATTTTTATTAAAAAAAAAATGTACAAAGTTTTTCTGTTGATTTTTTCTTTAAAAATAAAAACATGTAAATTGTTTTTTGCAATTTTTTTTGCAAAATAATGTAAATGTAACCTACCTGGAGTTTTTAAATCTACAACACATTGGAAAACCTCCAAATCTGGAAGTGTTTTATTCCTAAATTTGGCGGAGATGTTCTTTTTCCCTTCTTAACCCCTCTCCATTGGGATTTTCAAATTTGCACCCAATATTCCAAAGGCCATATCTCGGCCATACAGTGGTCTTTTCGCATGTAATTTTTTTGAAATGGGATGAAATTTCACACTCTTCTCAGTGGTGTAGGTATTTTCCAGTTTTGAATTTTGGTTTTGTCTAGAATTTTGTTTTCTTTGTGTTGTAATTGTTCAGTTCTCATTTTGGAGACTTTGACGGGCCATATCTTCTACATCCGAACACATTTTTAGGTGCCATCTTTTTGTGAAAGTGCATTTTTTTTGTGTACTTCATCATGGTGCTACCAGTTTCCTTTTTTTGTAAGAGAATTGTATTTTCAGCTATTGTCCTTTTTTGGAGCTTATGGGCTCACATTGCATGTACTTATGATTTTGTAAACACACTAAGATAAAGTGCATCAGCTTTGTATGTGTAATATTGGGATTCTTGCACATCACTTTGTGCCTTATTTTACTCACACTATGATATAAAGTGTCATCGGGCTTTATGTTTTCCTTTGTTTTTCCTTCATACCTTTCTCATGTGTATATGACTTTTGTTTTCACATCCTTTCTATCAGCTTGTACTTTCATGTTTGCACCTTCAGATGTTCTTGGTTCCTCTTCATGTACTAATTTTAGGCATTCAGAGTACCTATCATGCCTCTCCCTTTTCAGCATTATGGGGGTTTCTACTATTGGTGTTAATACTTCTTTGGTTTCATGTTGGAGTGAGCTATGTATACAGTATTTGTTCCCATGTACTAGGTAGATGCAGCGGCTGGTTACCCATGCATTTCAGTGAGATGGAGCACTTACCATATGGACACTCTTCCATTCCTATTTTTGGAGTGACCTTCCATTTTAGCTTGATCAGTTCTTTAGACTTTTGGTACCTTTGCCATCTGTATCTTCGAGTTCCATGTCTTTTCCTTTGTTTTCCATCTGATTCGAGTAGTGTCATTGGGGGAACTCATACATATTCTTGTCTTCTTGATCCTAATCATTATATGTTTCAATGAAGGTTCTTCTTTCAGCATTTCAGCGGTACTTCTTCAACAGTGTTTGTAGCTTCTTCATGCTTCAATTGTGTTCTCTTTATTCCTATCTTTTGAGATAACCTTGTCTTGTTTGAAGGCTTCTTCATTCCTTCACTTAGCTTTCATCTTTTTTTTGAAGTAGAGTTTTTCCCATCTAGTTTTCACTATTTCTCCACAATATAGAGATCTTTTGTTTGTACATGGTTACCTTACTTGGCCCTTTTTGTCGGGACCCATCTTGCATTCTTTTTAGGGTTTTTAACTACTCCCTAAGTTCATCTTAAGGGGGGGTGTTAGACTTATCATACATTTGCTAATAATTAATTAATCTTTAATTGATTATTAGTCTAATTTATTCTCACACACTTTAGCTAAACTTAGGAATGCTTTATTAGTTGAGTTAATATTAGATCATTATGTCTCATCTCATGTGATGTTGACACTTGCATGATTTGATCCCTTTCTCATTTAGGGCTTCGCTCTTATAAGCATTCAACCCTTATTGTAAAGATCACTCTGAAATTATCTCACGAGAGAATATCTGGAGCTTTCATATCCTTTTGAAATTCTCTTCTGTAGCTTTTCCTTGTTGATGAATATAGCAATTCTTGTTTGCAGATCTCTTATGTGGAATGTGTCTTTATTTTTTGTTTGATCCCGTGGCTTGTGGTTTTGTGCTTGTTTCACAATTCTAACAGCGATTAATATGGTGGTTAAAAATTATATTCCCTATGGTCATCACACTATCTCTTAACTATCATTCAATATAATTTTGTGGGATATTCTCTAATATAAATGCCAAAATATCATTGACTATTGTCATAGGAGGTCAGAATATTATGTATTCTAACAAATACTGTAATGCCTTGAGTATAGTTGTTATTTCTATATGAGCTCTTCAAAAAATTACTCGAGGAACATTTTTTGGTAGTTCATCTTGTGATCTTTGATTGACATTTTTCATCCATCCATGGGAAAATATCCTTGTGATATTTTATATCTATGAATATTATAATTTAGAAAAAATATAGGGAAATAGAGAAATTGCAAAGTTGGTTGTACTCATGGAAATTGGGATGCTCATTCATAGGCCTATCTACCTCTTATCAAAAGAGATCCTTCTCAATGATTATGGTTGCATACTAGTAACCATTGTTCTACTTTTCCTCCAACTTTTGCTAATAGGACCACTCACTAGCCAAACTCTAGCAAGTTCCCTTAGTTGGCTCTTCCTATTTTTCCTATTTGAGTTGCTATTCAAGATAAGCAAGATGATAATATTAAAGATGGTAATGATAATTGAGAACCTATTGTGGACACTTTTGACCCCACTGATGTATTGGGCAAATCATATGATGAATTTCACTTCCACCTCCCTCTACTCTTGCTCTCTTTACTTAGATTCTTCTTTTAATTGTGTTTCTATTTTCAATTATAAAATGTAACCCACCCAAAAAAATATGAATATTCATAACATTGTATTTAAATTAGTAATATAAATGATTTATTAAAAAATAAAAATTATTAAAGATAAAATATTTAGTCTATTTGTGGGAGGCTGGGTGGGCGAAGGGAAGATGACAGGGCTTTCTTTTGTTTCCTTGGGATGCATTTATCAGTTCGGTCGCCACCGGTGTTTAGGGTGGATGTGGATGCAACATGTGGGCGCATGTCAAAGCATGGAGTTTACAAAGATCTCATGCAAATAAGTTAGCTGGCATGGAATTATCATTCTAAGGTATGCTCATTTTTTAAGATCATTTTTGGTGGATGGCTCTCATCGCAAGGACAGATTGCCTTGCTCGGCCATTATTCTTTGCTCGTGTGAGGTGAGCCAAGTTTTCTAGTGGTGGGCTCTATTTATGGTGGTTGGTTTAGGAATTTTGTCTGTGGTTGGTTTGATGTGCTTGCTGGGTGGCTTTGTGGGTGAAGTTTTATTGGGTGACAGTCAGTTTCTGGTTGCTTCATAGATGGAAAAGTCGAGTCGCTCTAATTTTATTATCTCTATGTATGTGGAGGTGTTGGAATCTTTTGGGGCTGACACTCCCATTTCCTTGAGAGCGACAGAGAAGCAAGTTGTATTCATGGCTATCACCGACTAACGACTTAAGATAATTCTGCTTGATAGTGACCCTCTGGTCATGATGGCTATTAAAATGGTGCTTGGGAAAGGTCATTTGGAAAGGAAAGAGTATGCACGGGATAATGCATATATCTCTTTGTGGTTTTTGGTTGTGTTGTTGGATGGGGACATTCCTAAGTTGGAGGCCAAAGAGTTTCTCGTGCATCTATTCCTTGGGGATTTGTTGGGTGGTTTAGAGGAAACTCTTAAAGTAGCATTTGTAGGTAAAGGAATTCTACGTCCTTCTAATTTGGAGCTGCTTTGGGAAATAGATGAGGCAGTGAGAGTCTTCCCCTTCCTTTTGGATTTGAAAGGAGCCAAGCTTATGCACCATCAGATGGTTTCGGCGGTGGCTGTGGAATTTCTGAAGCAAAAATTTGGGTTGGTGGTAGTGGAAGGTCTGGAGTGGGTGGAAGATTTTGAATCTTTTGCCAATTTAAATGGTTTTCTGTGAGGCATGGCTTCCCTTTGTTCAAATTTTGTTTTTTGCTTAGTTGCATAGTTTGGTGTTTGTTGTTGGCTCGGCTGTAGGTTTTTGGCCGTATTCGATGGGGATATCGACTTGGTAGGGATTTTTTTGGTTTAGTTATTAGTTTCTGGTATGTTGTTGATCTCCTGCTTTGCAGACGTAATGTATGTTATTTCTATATTAATATGGCAAGATCAATGCTTCCAAAAATTAGTATGGCAAGATCAATGCTTCCAAAAATTATGCTTGTGCTGCTTGTACTCAACGTTATGTTTTCTCTAGCTGTCTCTGCTCGATGTATCCCGAAGGAAAAAATGAATACATAATCTGCTTGAAATTGATAATCGGCTTGAAATTGCTGAGATGTTAGCATCGTGTCCTAACTGTTCAGGCAACATTCCAGATCCTAATTGCTGCAAAAGATAATACCAGGCTGCATGGAGCTATTGTGAATCCAACTACCAAATTATGATTTTCCGCCATGGAAACTCAGGACACTTTTACATGATTTTTATCTTTTCTAATCCGCAGTGACGAAGAAATATAATCAATTTCCTTCCAGAGGAGTTGGGAAATCTGACAGCTCTCCGCACACTAAATCTCAATGGCAACATGTTGCAAGGTATTATTCCTTCATCCATTGCGAATTGCACGGATCTTCAAGTATTTGATTTGGGAAATAATAAATTTGAAGGCAGCATTCCTGTATGGATTGAAAATATGACAGAGTTAAGAATTCTCAGTTTAGCTTCTAATAAGTTTACTGATAGAATTCCATCTCAGCTGTTCAGAATGCAAAAACTTCAAATTCTAGATTTACCTGGTAATCAGTTATCAGGAAGTATTCCTCCAGACGTTACCAAATTACATGCTATGGTTAATAGCTCACAGAGTTTTGATGTACAATATTCCCAATCTAATTGCAATCATTATTATATTGACAAAAATTGTGAATTCATTTTTGTTGATGAAGTAACGGTTTGGATAAAAGGAAGGGCAACTCCATACGAGAAGATAATCGGAGTAGACAAGTTCATAGATCTATCACATAATAAGCTGTCAGGTAATATTCCTCCGGAACTGGGACGACTCAAGGGTTTAATTTCTCTAAACATATCAAGAAATAACCTGAGCGGCCCAATCCCAGAATCCTTGGGAGCCATGGCTTACTTGGAATTTCTCGATCTTTCAGAAAATAGGCTGTCAGGGAAGATTCCTTCCCAACTCGTAAACCTCACATTCCTTGCTGTGTTGATCATGTTGGAAAATGATGCGTGAGCCTCACCGTTTAGTGGAAGATTCCCTGCAAAGTTTTTTAGTAAACAATTAAGTGTAATAAATGATTGTATCTGCATGTAATTGCATGTTGACTATAACAGTCACTGCAGTCTTATTTTTAGAAAAGCTATTTTAGTATTGGTTATGCAAAACCTCTATAAAGAGAGGTCATATGTAATGAATTTATATTATCAGAGGAATAAGAAGCTCATGTGTTTGTGTGTAAAACAAAAATTGTGCTTCCTCTGTGTTTTCTGTGTTTTAGTGTTTGCTGCTCCTATTTTGTGTTTTAGTATTTGCCATGGCTTACTTGGAATTTCTCGATCTTTCAGAAAATAGGCTGTCAGGGAAGATTCCTTCCCAACTCGTAAACCTCACATTCCTTGCTGTGTTGATCAATGCTTCCAAAAATTAGGCTAGTGCTGCTTGTGCTCAACGCCATGTTTTCTCTAGCTGTCTCTGCTCGATGTATCCCGAAGGAAAAAATGAATTCATAATCTGCTTGAAATTGATAATCTGCTTGAAATTGCTGAGATGCTAGCATCGTGTCCTAACTGTTCAGGCAACAATCCAGATCCTAATTGCTGCAAAAGATAAAACCAGGCTGAATGGAGCTATTGTGAATCCAACTACCAAATTATGATTTTCCTCCATGGAAACTCAGGACACTTTTACATGATTTTTATCTTTTCTAATCCGCAGTGACGAAGAAATATAATCAATTTCCTTCCAATAGTCACTGACACATTTCAAAACCAAGAACGCTTTCATCCATCTGGATTGCGTAATATTTTATTATTTTCTCTGTCATCAAGAATATGCATATTCAGTTTAAACAAATCTTAAATTTAGTGTCTATAGCTTATTTTTTTAATTCCATTTATTGTTTGTCTACTTATAATTAATAAATAACAATACTAAACCTATCATATAAGATTCAAGGGATAAAGGATGGAAGACCTTTTTTAATCTATAGTTGGCTACTCCAGATTAGATAAAATATTTGAGTATAACTTTTGTTAGGCATATTGTGTTTTATTTTCTTGTTTAATTTTTATATTTTTAAATCTTTTGTGCACCTTAGTGTTTTGTGTTTTGTTACATATTTCATTCCCCTTTTAAAATTTTATGGGGATTAATGGATTGATGGAGTTTTTTCTTCCACCTTGTGACTTGTAGGTAGAAGGAACATCTTCATGATTAACAAATGAATAGTTTTATATCACTAATAATTGTTTCATATAAATAAAATTTTAAGTAAAATTATGTTTGGTTAATGTGTGTATATAGTTGAACAATAGTTGATAATAATATAACTAATGTTATAAGTACAAGGAATCAATAGGAAAATGGTTATTAGAATTTACAAATGATGCATTGTGTTCATGTTAGACATGTGTTAAACAACTAGACATATTGAGTGGTGAATTTTGTCTGGTTCTCTCTAGTAACATGATGAAGAAGTAATGTATCTTTAGACGATAAAAGGTGGTGGAATAAATCATTGGGTGTATAGTAATTATAATTGTTGGATCTTTAAATTTTCACTTTAAATCAAAGAATAATTTTTAATGTCTATTTTGAGATTCAAAAATGTTTTATTTAATACCTATTAGTAAATTAGATTCATGTCAATTTGATTAATTTGTTAGTTGAAAAAATATATTATTCAAAATTGAATATAATTTTACCAATTTTCATAAGAATAATCAACATTATAAAAATCATTTTATATGTATAAATTTTAATAAATAATATTATTTTAGTAGCATGAATTTTTTTTCCTGAGCTTGATTCTAAAAGTGTATGCTCACAAAATTTATATTCAAATATAGCATGGAACTTGTAACGTCCTCTAGCTTAAATCTTCCCATAGATTATAAATTCGATTTAATATTTAAAAAAATAAGGAAAAAGTCAAATGTCTAATTATGATAGTGTATTTAAGTTTAACTTAGAGTAATTACTTTGGGTGGTTTTTCTAGTAGAGTAGTTTTCTCACCCATTTGATGATTTCACAGCTTTAAAAGCCTGTACCATTATGTATTTTATGTATCTCATACTTTTCCCTCTCTGGTGAAATAGCCTAATTTGCAAGAAACTATTGTGAGATTATGCAAGAAATGGGTTGCCTTCTATTTATTTATTTATTTTTAAATTGACTGGGGGATGGCACACGTCAATTGATGCCTAGATAAAGATGTAGATGAATTTTATATTTTTTAATCTTCTCTTGCAATTTCCACTATAACAAGAAATTATAAGTTTCTTAATTATGCTGTGAATTTTTGTATCAAGTGCATTCTCTACATTAAGCCCTTCACCATTAATTTTTTGTTTTACAATCAAAGAGAATCTAAAATGGGAAAGTTACACATGAGGGAGCACAATAAAGGCAGTTATTATTCACTTGGGGATGACCTGAATGGATTTGTTTGTTGTTTCAGAGAAGGTGAGATGGAAAATTCACTGTCAACAATTCACCGTGGGAGAATTCACTGCCATGAAAAATTCACCACAAGTAAAATTCACCACCAGCAATTCACCACCACGAAATTTAATCCACAGCGGTGAAGTACTGGTGGTGAATTTTCCTTGTGGTGAATTTGTCATGGCAGTAAATTTTCACATTAAATGCGATTAATTTTGTGTGGAGTGAATTGCTGGTGGTGAATTTTACTTGTGATGAATTTATCATTGCGGTGAATTTTCTCAAGGTAAATTGTTGACAGTGAATTTTCCATTGATAGCGGTGAATTTTCTTATAGCCCTCCCACCCATGACTAAGATGTTCACCCATTCCAATACAAGCTGAGTGAGAGGTAAAAAAATACTATTTTCTAAGGATGAAAAGATCAGTGCCGTCTCTCGTGCTTGTTTGTCATCCCCTCCTCCTCCGGCATTTCTGTCAATCAACGGTCTGATCTATCCATCCACTCTAATATTTCGTCCTGGGGCGATCATAGCACCAGGAGTGTTCGATGGCTCCATATATCCTTTGATTTCTAATGTCAAAGTCAAGATGGAAGAGATTAGCTGGTTGGATGAGTACGAGTAGCCCATGGAGAGGACTTTCGGGAGGGTGTGATCAGCATAGAAGATGGGGTGGGGTCTATATTGTCTTTGCAAGTATGTTTCTGGAATCAACTATGTAACTTTTATATCACATAGAGGTATTCTAACACATAGTTGCAAATAGTATTGTTTTATTTGTATGAATTTCTTCTTTATAGTTTTTTAAATAATTAAATTTATATAAGGTAAATTTATTCACATTTAAAAAATAATCTCTGCTAAATTTCATTCTAATTTTATTATTCTCAAACATGAACACAAACTTAACCTGAACCTTATTACATAAGTTTCAATCTTGAAAATTGGAGCTCTGAAAAGTAGCAGTAGCAGTGAAGACTGGAAGAGAATAATTTATATTGCTCTTTTACGAGTGCAGATTATACAAGATAAAAGTTAAATTAAAAGCATCTCTCAGATTTTTTAGAAGAAGAAAATGATTTTTTTTCGACTGGCATATCAGTGTTACAGTACATATGAGCCTGAACGTTGGGTTTCCCATACGCTCCCCTGTTTTATTGTTTGCAGCAGTTAGAATTTGGAATATAGCTTGCGCAGTTGGTACATGATGGTAACCTCTCCACAACTTGGAACAGATAACTAGTTGCTTTGTTGTAGCTAATATCTGCATTTGTATTTACATTAGTCTTAAGGTTGTATCGAGCAGAAACTTGCAGGGAAAACATAACGGCTAGAAGAAGAAGCACTGTCATGGTTCTCATAAACATTGATCCTGCCATATTTGCTGCTGGAGAGCGTCCTTAGAAAAGAAAATTGTTCGCGTTGAATAACTCGGCACAAGGAAAAGCTGGGTGGATGGGATATGGTGAAATGTGATGTACCTGGAGAGATCGAATGAAGATGGAATATATTTCATATGGAAACTAGAGAATATATAATGCAATATATTTACAGTGGGAAGTCACGGATAGAAAACGATCCGAATTGTTGACTATTGTAATTCGTAAAAGGACCCATTCAAAAGTTTGAACTCACACAATGGCGTTAGAGTCAAAAGGATTTATAATAAATGTATAAAATCTTGTTGAAATGGTCATAAACTTTGAAAGGTAAGAAGTTTGATTTGCTTTCTCTATATATATGATTTGCTTTCTTTATGCGTAGCCATTCTCGATCTTTGCTCTGTATCACTTAAGATATTCACCTTGCTTTTCTTCCTTTATTCGTAAACCGATCACATTACTTTACATTAGATAAGCTTTGAGAGTTAGTATGGCGAGATCAATGCTTTTGAAAATTATGGTAGTGCTGCTGGTGCTCAACTTTATATTTTCTCTAGCCGTCTCTGCTCGATAATCAATTGATAATCTGCTTGAAATTGTGAATCCAACTACCAAATTATGATTTTCCGCCATGGAAACTCAGGACACTTTTACATGATTTTCATCTTTTCTGATCCGCAGTGACGGAGAAATATAATTAATAGTCACTGACACATTTCAAAATCAAGAACTCTTCCATCCATCTGGATTGCGTAATATTTAATTATTTTCTCTGTCATCAAGAATATGCATATTCAGTTTAATCAAATTTTAAATCTTAAATCTCGTACATTCAAGATTTCAGTGGACTTTTGCTAAAATTTGGAAAGTTTCGATATATAATATGTAAAGGGTTAGAAATTAATAAGATCTCATTCAAGCAATACAATCTATATTTATCCATTTAAAGTAAAAGAAAATTCTTTACGTATAATGTTAAATTCAAAATTAAGGAAAATTAGAAGTAGTATAATGATGAAATAGAACATTCCAAATTTCATTCATTTCAAAGATTGTAATAACCTACTTCGCACACACAATTAATGTGACATGACCACCCTGCAATCATGAGGTAGACTTATGGAAATTTTACAAAATCATGTAAAAACTCTTTCCTTTACAATATTGTTGATATTAAATCTTATATTGTGTTATCTTTTTGCTCCTTTAGAGCATTTTAGTGCTCTTTCAATAATTTGTTTGAAGTATATTGGATGGGCCCCATTGAATCAGATTAAGAATTATTGTTTTGTTATGTTATGTTTCTATTTTTTGAGGAAAAATTTAGTGCCCATATGTTTTGACTGAAGCTTCAAATCCTTCAATGGAAACGAGTTTGTAGTATTGTTACATAATATGTTGAAGCTCTCTATTGTGGTCCTTTCCACTTTTCATATTTGTGGATAAAGGTTTGAGTGAGACCTTTCTTTCTTTTCTATTCATGACTAGTTATCAAATACTATAGATACAACAACCGACTAAGGTACACATATATTTCCTTGCTAATGTTTCATCATGTTCCACAATGAAATTGATATGGTGCTATTTTTCATTTCATACGGAATTAGAACTTTCATTTTTATACGGAATTAGAACTTTCATTTTGATTTCACCATGCCTTGCAAATGAGTTGTTTAAATCCTACTTGTTCTTTAGTTCTTATTTCAATATGGCTAAGCTGGTCTTTGAACAGTGGTTCAAATTTTAATTAAGAAACTTCTAAAAACTAAATTTGATAAATCAAGTTTCTTTCTAAACACATTACTCACTCATTAGACATCCATAATGGTTCACCTCTTATTTGTTTGGAATCTTGCGCCATATTTTAACAATGATGAAATGCTATCTACTTTGTGGAATAATAAAAATACTCACACTACATATGTCTTTTAAGTATGTTTGATCACTTATCCATCAAGGATTTAATGCAACTCTTATGTAGGCATGTCCTTCAAGATGAATTGGCTTTTTACTCAACTAGAAGTGGTACACTTTAATAAAAACTTTCAATTTTACGGGGTTATTGTGTGCCAATAAGTCTAATTGGTTGATACCTACATTGTTTGGGGCGATCAATTGAATAATATACTTCATGCTAGTCAATACTATACATCACTAGGACTTTATGTTCGAGAAACTCCATTTAAAAGATTAATACCATCAAATATATTGGAAAATTTATTACCTAGCTTCCCAATTGTATGAATTTTTTCATTTAGCATTACACTAAGGTTTTAAAAGATTAAAATAATTGTAATGTTTATGAAGAGAAAACTCAATATTTATTTAGATGTGGATACTTTTTTTTCCTCAACTTAAGTTGTGGCTTGTGATAAACTCCTATTTAAAGACAACCTCGTATTAGTAATGCCATAAATGCCTAATGATAAATCCATATGAAGGGATGACATCCCTAGTGAACTCTATGAACTTATTTGGGATATTACCAACCTTGAGTTCAATAAAGTTTTCCCTAAATCATTTAGTGTTAGTGTGGATGGTGAAATCTGCAAATGGTTAAACCTTAAAACACACATTAGCATAATTAGTTTAATACAAAGCAAAATTTCAACATCCATATGAAATGATACATCAATGCTTTCAAATGCAAACAAATGACAAAAGCAAGCTAAATAAGCACATGAAAAACATGAAGTAAATCATCTCATATTGGATTGGTGCTTCTATGGAAAGAAGCCCTTTCCCAATCCTTGCTTAAGCTCAATGATGAAATTGATATGAAGTTACTATGATGCAATGGGAAAAATTAGTTCTCCTGAAGAGAGTGACTTTACATGAATGATTCTGGAGTTGTGGAGGGTTTAATAAAAGATGAAACTTCTCATTTATAGATTCTTTTGATGAGAGAAATAGCCAAATGGATGAATGTGGGACAAATATTGGACCAATGAGATGAGACCACTTGTCATCTTGTGAGTGGTTGAGGAGTGTGAAAGATTTTGGAAATGTGCCCAAGAGGGAGAAATTCAAATTTGAATTTGAGAGTAAATGCTCAGTTTGAATTTTGCAAGGGACATGTAAGAGACATTAATTTCTTTGTTGGATGTACATGTCCACTTGATTTTGAATTCAAACTTGAGGGAATATTCCTCAAAGATGCCATGTTGAGTGAAAATGTTGGATTTAATAAATCAATAAATTGATTTATTTGTGCAAGTGGGAATATCTAGAGGATGTGATGGGTGGTTAGGTTAGTTTAATCAGGATTAGATTAGCTTAATGATGATTAGGATGAGTTTGGCCTTTTGACTTGAATATTTGATTTATTTAAATCAAAAAAGGATGGAATATGTATTTGGATTTCAATTTAATAAAGTATTGATTTATTTAATCAAAGAGGGAATGATAGGCCTAAATTAAATAAAGTTAATTTATTCAATTTAAGAGGATAATCCTTAGAGATTAAATAAACCTGATTTACCTAATGAGTGGATTAATGTGAATTTGATTTATGAATGAGTGGATGGATATTAACTTAAGTGCATAATGTTAATTTCATGTGTCTACATTTTTCCCCTCTTTGAAGCAATGTACTTGTTGTGTTGGTTCAAAGAATAAACTTGTCGTGATTAAAATTTAAAAAAATCCTTATTTTTCGGATGCCCCAGCAGAAAGAAGTACACTAGTACATTGCCCCCTTGAGAGATCAAGTGAAAAGATTCGATTTGAGGGTCGATCTCGCGATACAGAGGTTCAAAATAGATGTTTATGGATGATGATGCAAATGAGATGATTTTAAGATGCTTAGAATAACAAATCTATATTATCATAAACAACTTAAATGATGATATGATGTGAGATGGATGAGACGAATGATGTGATAAGCTATGATTATGCAAATGTATGATTTATGTAGATGCTTAGACTAATATATCTATATTATGATGATGATTATGCATGTCAGATGATATGCAGAATATTGATGGTTTGTGGATGCAGGATGGATGCACTAGTGATGATGATTAACTATTCATGTTGTGATGTTAGTGCGGAAAAGAAGACATTAGATGATGACAAGAGGATCCAACAAGCTCATGATTGGTCGAGACTTTATTAGAGATGATGATGATGATAGATGACGATGATAGATTTGCTTATCAAGGATTGGGATTTTAAAAGGGTTACTTAGCTTATGTTTGATTACACATGTAGATACGATGCATCAAGGTATAAAGAACCAGGATGGCGTTGTACCTAGTGTGATGGAATTTGACTCGACAAACAGATAGGAGTATTTTTGTTCACACTTGACATACGAAAACCTTGCTAGGATGTACCTAACAAAGCAAGTATTCACCAAGTTATTTTACAAGAACGTCCAACAAGCAAAGCAGACAAAAAGATAATGATCGTTGCCCCATTCCTATCTCTCTAAATCCTTCATTCGGATATCATCGAGAGCTCCTTGGAATGAGAACAATAAGATAAATCAAAAGAAAAGATCAAGTATACAAACAAGCCAATGTTCTTCATACCTTCAGCCAAAGGGATGTGTTTTGATAAGATAAGAATCTAAGGTGATATCCAAAATGATGCCCATTGTCGGAACGATATAT
The DNA here is from genome assembly GCA_007258455.2 of Sequoia sempervirens. Lineage (NCBI taxonomy): Eukaryota > Viridiplantae > Streptophyta > Pinopsida > Cupressales > Cupressaceae > Sequoia > Sequoia sempervirens. The sequence continues at coordinate 50,428,173 of VDFB02075321.1, read as the reverse complement.
CCTAGGACAATCATTGTAAAGGATGATGATGGTTTGACAAGTTGATTGATAGGCCGTTGATATAAAGTTGATTGACATGCTGAAAAAGATCAAGAGTTTGATTTTTTTTTTAAGGTTTACTGTTTTCTTTCGATTTTACGATTGAAGCTTGCTTTTGCTGATTGCTATGATTGTTTCTGTTTGTTTTTCCAAAGGATGAAGGTGACGATCGGTTTATTATGGATGATTGATTATTTTGAGTGAATGCGAGATGACACAGATGGATTTTTTCAAATATTTGGATGTTTTTGACATTTTTGGAATGTTTTGAGGCTATTTTTGGGTTTTTGGATTTTTCAAATGTTTTGGGGTTTTCTGAGATTTTATGAATGTTTTTTGGATTCTATGTTTTTTTGGATGTTTTTGGATTTTGATGTCTCGGGGGTTGATCAAATATTAGCCTTGCCTATGTTTAAGCTCAGAGACAACATAGTTTGGTTTCCACGTTTTTCATTTTTTTGACTATTTTTGGGTTTTTTGATGTTTTGGATATTTTTGGATTTTTCAATGTTTTAGATGTTTTTGGATTTTTTTGATGTTTTGGATGTTTTTGGATTTTTTGTACAATTTTGAGGATTTGGATATGGACATGTGTGATGATATCAGTGCTTTGTTTGGGATTTTGTTGAAGACCAAGCTAAGGTGGATTGATCGAATTGATGGATTGATGATGATAATAACATTGTTGAGGATACACAAAAATGCAAGGATTGGATTGATCAGGATTGATTAGGACTGATGATGATAACATTGTTGAAGATGCACAACAATGCAAGGATAGTGTTAAGCAACACAAAGATTGAGATGTCGATCAAATGGACGATGATAAAATTGTTGAGGATACACAACAAAGCAAGGATAGTGTTAAGAGACATAAGGATATCTTGAGATGATGATTTTGATTGGATTTGATTAGGATTGATGAAGCTTGATTGGAACAAAAGATGTTTGAATGATTTGTTGTGACGTTTGAAGGGTGCGTTAGATGTGACTGATATTGATTGTTTGGATTGATGTTCGATGAATGATGAGGATTGATAAGGAATGTCTTCTCATCAAAATATGCCATGGGCTAGTGATTTGTATTTTTGCTCACAAGTGCTTTGAACAATTTGATTTCACCTTTGCAAATGTTCATATCACCACATAAGTTGGAGGATATAGATCAAGATTTATTCCTGAAGCAACATGTAAATATCTACCCCCAGTGTCTAGCAATGTAGGGAATGTGATGTGTGGATGCTCGGATAGGTGTATGGATGGATGGATATGGTAAGCATGCAAAGGATTCCAAGGATTATCTTGTGATAAGATAAGGTGCTTGAATGGAGGAATGATCATTAGATAATGCTTCATGGCTCAGATAATGCTAGGTAAGATAGGATCAATGAAAATGACCCATATCAAGATGTTTATCGTAAGCAAGCATAAAGTGTGCCCCAAAGTTTCATCAAGATTAAAATAATTTGAATGATGGATGCAAATGGATGAAAATGGATTGGATCAATGGTTTATGGATGAATGGATTTATTATGGATAAGATGCATGGCATACTGGATTTATTACGGATTGGATGAGATGCTTTCACTTCAAGTGGCATACGTAAATGATCGATTCTACAAATAATGCATGTTTTCTAGGTTTTCATCACTGTCCTGCCCAAAGCACCACCCATGCAGTTTTCACTAGAGGACGATTTTTTTTTCTTTACTGTTTTCAATCCTTTTTCTGATTTTTTTTGGATTTTCATATTTTTTGATGTTTTTGATTTTTTTGAAAGATTTTAAGCTCATGTTGAACCATCTGGTCATGTTGATGTAGATGCTTTTTCATAATGTGTCATTGATAGCCTGCCTGAAGAAGTTGCTTTGCTAAGATACGTGCACTTGAATGCAGCTTTTGGCATTCTTGATATGCTTTGTCGACACCGGAGTGAACTTTGTCTTTGTGTGCACATCACGATAGAGTGCCTTTGGAATCCTTATGATGAAGGGTTGTTGCCAATACATGGTCAATGTAAGAACTAGATATCATGCATGTTGGCGTGGATGGAGTGTGTTTAGGGATAAAATATGGATTGGTTGATAGTTTGGAATCCTTGACTCTCAAAACTTGGGAAGATGAGCAATGATAGGTGGATATGAAAGTGTGCACAGAATTAAGACCAATTACTTGATACACTTTGTACATTGCTTGAAAAACCTGCTTTTGCTTTTGTGGACATCTTTGATGGATACTTTTCCCTTTTTTATTTTTCCCCATAGTTTCTTTGACTAATGGAGTTTGATAGGGATGATCTTTCTTTGTATTCTTTGGTATCCATTTGTATTTGATTTGTCCATATGCTTCTCAACTTCTTTTTCTTTGATAACATCCTTCGTACTTTGATTCAATTCTTTCTTTTGACGTTGGTCCCAATTCATGGATGGGGTGATGGGTGGATGAAGATTCGTGACGTGGCTAGTTATAGTATTGACACTGGTTTCATCATAAGGATTCTTCATGTTCCCTATGTTGACGTTTGCTTGAGACATAGTTTCCCCCAATATTGTGGAAGTAGTACCTGCACGCTTTGATTCTTCCTATTTTGAGATGTCTTGTTTAGAGTGCATTCTCTAATAAATGACCACCACAGATGATGTTATTTCGATTGGATGCTCTGCTAACTTTGAAATATCCTATTCTATTTGACATGTTTCCTTGAGTGGATAATGTTGGATATCTTCATACATGATGTCTTCAATCTAGATTTTGGATATATCTGATCTTGATGTTGACAACTCAATTTGACTGAAGGAATCAATAATCTGCTCTTTTTGTGTAATAATATCAGTAGTAAAGGAATCCTATTTTGAATGAAGATCATCTACGTGTCCATCCACAGAAAGCATCTCATGGGTAGATGGAGGAGTATTTTCTACATGGATATGATCATCTTGTATAGATAGGAGAGTGTCCATTAGATTATTGTAGTATCTTGAAGATACAAATTCTTGATCTTGAATAATTTCGGAGTTGCTTTCGACATGCTTTGGATCCAGTTCTTGACATGGGTTAGTTTCGAAGGATGGATTAGTTACTAAGGGTTCCTAGATGGGAAATGGCTCAATATCCTCTTGATCTTTGAATGGGCTTGGATCAAGTGTTGAGTTGAAGTTTCCTTTAGTATCTGTAACCATGAGGTCAAAGGGGGTCAACATGTCTTGGAAAGGACCATTGCTAGACCTTAGTGGAAGATTTTGATCTTGCTTTGGAATAAATTCTTGAGATATGTCCTCTAACTCATAAGAAGACGTAGAGACATTTTCAATAAGATCATTGGTCGATGGATTGTAAATTATGTCAATGGGATCAAATAATTCTAACACTCCTTGAAATAGATCACTAAAAAGTGGCTCTTTATGTATGGTGAGTTGATCATTGGATGGGATAGAAATATCTTCAATATGCTCCTCGATGGAGAGATCTTGATCATTGTTTTCAACAATTGTGGTGCAGGAATTTCCAATGTCTTCAACCATAGGGTAAATTGATGTTGACATTTCTTGAATTGGATCATTGTTGGTTGGTGGATTTTGATCATGATTGAAGAGTGACTCTTGACATATGTTGATTTGATCTTCGGATGAGATAGAAACGTCTTCATTGTACTCTTTGATGGATAGATCTTGATCATTTCTTTCAGTAATTGTGGTGGGGAGATTGTCAATGTTATCACCAGTGGTTGAATGTTCATCGTTATCCCCAATAGTTATCATTTTTCATGTTTGTGCTTGTGTTTGTTGGGTAGCTTGAGAGGCTTGTGCTGATAGGAATGGTCAAAATGACCGAGGTGATAGGTCCTTGGGAGATGAAATTTTTATTTGTTCGGATTGATGTTGTCATTTTATTAGATACCATTTGTTGGTGTGATGTCGATGGTATATTCAAACGATTTTATGTGATGGCTTGATTTGTGTTAGGTGGATTGATTTGGATGGAATGATTGGTGCTAGCTAAAGGGGGAAGCCCTAAACAAGGGAATGATGTTGATATGGGTAATGATGGAGTGTGTACTTGTGTTTGATTTTGGACAATGTTCTAATTTGGGATGACACTCAAATTTGGCATGATAGGTTGAAATTGAACATTGTTGATGTTGGGAATCACATTGCCTTGTTTTAGGTAGCTTTGATTTTGCATGGTGTTACCTTGACTTGGAGTCTTCAACATCTTGTTTGGATTTTGAACAATATTCCTATGATTTGCAACCATATTTATCCCAAAGTTTTCTAGATTCATATTTGGTAAAGTTGTACTTGGTACATTCACCTTTGGCATGTAGGGATTTGATGGGATCACGTTGTTCATTTGAAGGCTCATGCATTGATTGTTCGGTTGACATACTTGTAGGTTTGGATTTAGATCTACCATCGGGAAATGTGTTCCAAACTTTTGAATGGGCATACTCACATTTGTACCATTGACATTTGTCAAAGGTAATGATCCCATGTACGGTTTGTATAGATGTGAGTGTTGATAATCAATCAACATTGTAAGGATTTGATAGCTTAGTTGACTTGGATTACTCATGATGTATGGATCAAGTTTGTATAACATGTTCCTCTTGTGTTTTGACCTTGTTGTAAGAGTGACCTCTAAGGTTCTTAGGACCAATGACGAGATGAAGGATGAAAAGGGGAAATTATATGAGTGTTCAATATTTAGGAACTTTAGATCAATGCTAGACTTAGGGTTTGATTTTGATTGGTTTGATTTGGGTAATGAACTTGTAAACCCTAACATGTAAGATATTATATTAGGATGAACTTGTTCAAAGGATTGCTGATTTAATTAAGTGTATGAGAAAGGATGCATTCCCACACACCTAACTAAACAAATGATTTTGATTTGATGATTTACCCAAGTCTAGAATGATGTTTCCAAAGATCTATAGTCATTTATGGGATGAAGATAATAAATGTTTGGATGGATGAAGTGTTTGATTTGATCCTAAATGAACCTAAGAAGGACTTGTTTCCTAGAACAAGATAGTGAAGAACATGCCTTTCTCTAAGAGTAATTCAAAATCAAAAGATCAATGTTTGCATGAAAACCATAAGATCAAAAGATATCAAGCATATGTGTGGGTTCCAATTGATTCAATCTTTGCTTAATGGATTCTTTTTACCACAAACACACTCTTGATTAGGTTTTCAACTGAATGTCCAATGTCTTAATTCCCTTTTATCCCATAAAGTGCATTATGCGGAAATTGAGGAAATCAAGGCAAAGGTTGCCTAAAGGTGACTTTAGTAGAAGCAAATTGAGATGAATTCCAAATGTTTAGAAGCCTCTAAGGATATGAATCCCAAGGGAAAGCAATAACATGCGAATTTGTTCAAAGATATTTTCCTCTCCTAAAGGGTTTGCAATTTTGATGATTCATTGAATGTTGGTTTCGATGTTTTCAATCAAAGCACTGTGTTTTCAAACCACAAGCAATACAACGTCCTAGCTCAATTGGTACATTTTTATTAGTGGGCTTGCCTCATTCCCTTCGTAGAAGAGATGATTTTACATGCAACCAAGGAAAGAGTATAAAGGTATGTTAAGAATGAATTCTTAACCTCTATACTTTAACCAAGATCGGACATGGCAAGTAACTTCTTGGAATCTAAGTTCCAATGCACCACTTTGATAAACTCACTCAATAGATCAATTGGTCACTACAAAACAAGTGTTCTATTTCAGACTTTCTATTCATGGAGATCGACCCATATGGCAAGAGTCCCCTTTTAGATCGATCTCGTCGGAGACAACCGTGTGATACTAGAGTTTACTCCAATACCCACATTTATATCTCGGTTGGAAATACTCTTGGCTTTAGAGTGTTACCGGTTTAGTCATTCCCTTGGGTGAGTACTTTTTCCCTAAGGCAGGCCCTCTAGGATAAACAAAAGCAAGCAAAGATAAAATCTATAACTTGATGAATCTTTCACAACACAAAGAAAGAGAATACACCCGATGATGCTCTACTCACACTCGCACAAGATGTTCAATTTTAAACACAAATCGAAGTGTGTATGGGTGATTATTTACGCAACTTAATGTCACCAAAATCCTTTTGATTCTCAAGATCGCAGTGACGCACAAGAGAAGTGCATACATCTTTTGATGATATTACTTTGTGTAAATAATTACAAAACAATAAAGATACACATTCATTTTATCCTTCAAATCAATGATTCGATTCGTTTTAAGGACCAAAGGAAAGATGGAGATTTCCTTGTTCAATTTTTTATTCCCAAAAAAAAATTAGTGGATTTGTTCTAAGATTCATTTTAAGCCCCTTGCCATGAAAAATAAAAAACTTTTGCTATGTTTGTTTTAGAGCCTAAAAGAAATGAGTTAGTCTAAGACAGAAAAATAAGGAATAAAATAGAGGCTATAAGCATTAAAAAATGCTTTGTGAGTTTCAAGTTTCAATGCCCAATTGCCTTCAACTCCACTCTTACTTGCTTTCGCCCCAACTTCAATGCTTGATTCCAATGTCAGCCTATAAAAAGTACAAAGTTAGCATTATATTTCAGTGTACCAATGCAAAAAGAAAAGAATAATTTTTTTTTAAAATGGTCAGATAATTATAAGCACAAAGGACCTATAGGCTGCTCTTAAAGTCCTCCTATGATAGATAGCTATGAATAATATATATAAAATGTAGATAGCTATGATGTATTTAAAAGGAAGTAGTCAGCATGAATAAAATTTGATAGACAACCTAGATATATCTTAATCTTTTCCTTACATCGAATAAAACCTAATAAGTAAAGATAATGTAGCGCCTTTTCTACTTTTTACAAGTGCTAGCCTTACTCAAAAATCAAGAAGTCAAAGTCTATTAATTATATCACCCACCCATGAATTCTTTAAGCCTATGTTTATTTCCATTTAATGAGGTGACGTTGTTGCAATTATTAATCCCTGTGCAATGTTTGTAGAATGTGTACAAAATGGATTCATCGAAAAGGCTTTAAGATCTTTTAAGAAAATGCTTATGGAAAGTGTAAAGCACAGTCTATTGAAACATTGGGGAAAATGAAAACCAACCTTTGCAAATATCTACCAGCATACACAAGAAACCGTTTACCCTGACACCTACAAGAAACATCTACCAAGAACATCTATCAGCTTCATAATAAACATTTACTAGCTTTACAAAAGCAATATTTGATGGGGAGATAAATGCACAGACTATAGGATTTTGAAACAAGTTGCAACATAGATGCATAGATCATTGGAGAAGACAAAAAGAAAAATGTTGGGGTTAGGCTTGCAAGATAAATGTGCAGACTTAGTGTTGAATGCCGACTGAATCATTGGCTACTATCATAATTGCTAGGCTGGAAGAATGCATCAGCGAGACATAGAAAAGACATGTTATCTATTTTGACTAAAATCCTCAAGACGAATGCACAGATTGCTAGGTACGCACAGATGGGATTCATTGAAAAGGCTTTAAAAACTTTCAAGCAAATGTGATTAGTAGGCATAAAAACTAAATTTAGCAGTCAAGGAAATTAACAAAGACCAAATCGACTCAATGCATTGAACTAACTTAAATGCTCATAAATTAACATATTGCGTGTGTTGAGAAATAAAATGTGCATTAGTAACAACGAACTATGTTCATGCATGTGTACTGTATGGGCATGGAGCTATAATATCTCTAACTCACACCGTTTCCTATTAATTATTCAAAGCTATGGGTAAAGTTTCCTATTAAATGCTACCAGCTCCTTCTCCTGCTTGCTTCTTCAAACAACTCATCCCTGGTAGATACATGTGTAGAAATTCAAAATCGTAGACAAGGTACATGAACCGCTTCATAAAATTCCTGAAGAAAATGTTATCTCATGGAATACATTGATTGCAGGATATGCACAAAATGGATTTTAGAAGAGGTGTTAGGAACTTCCATGCAAATGCAAGCTATGAAAGCATAGACAAGACACATGAAATGTGTGACAAAATTCCTCAAACAACTATGGTCTCATGGAAGGAGATAATTGCAAGATATGCGTAGACCTGTTTGCTTTATTGAAAATGACCACAGGAAACATTTGACTTCTTCAAGTTGAGAGAATGATGCACCTTTTCTCTCCTCAGCGTGGTGCACTGCATTCTTTCCTTCGATGCTTCGCGTTTAAATCTTACCTTCTCCTCTGTGAATGCATGTATCATAATTTGACAAAGGCAGTTTTAGAGCTGGCGTAGATTTGACTATCAGCCATTTCTGCCAGAAAATGAAGTAACTCCTCATGTTGGTCACCTTAGCCAGCATCAAACACCAATTCTTGGCTGCTTCTTCTCACACGCAACTCTTAAAAAAATTTTGTCAGTGAAGATCACCTATCCTTTCATTTCACAGTGCAGGGAGGAGAAACTCCATTAAAATTATCAAATCATATTTGGGGAGTAGTTAACAATCAAACAAAAGGAATTTGATAAACTTAACTCGTATGATGATCAGTGACCCAAGATAATATTTTGAACTAATGGAAAAGAGTTGGAGTAAATTATGATAAAAAGTCAGGAAACTTATTTATTAGCGTAGATGGAAAAGTCAGAATCAGTCTTGTCTATTACTACTGCAAAATGGATTATCATCTATGCATGTATGCAGATCTAAACCCAGATAGTCATTCAAAATGCATCACAAAGAATAGTCACGAGCTAGAATTAGTTTACCAACATTCTATCTGTCAAACTAAATAATTAAAAGAAAATAACATGGAAGAGAAGAGAACATTGTTAGCATAGTAATGAATCTTAGGATTCATGTTGAATGATATTTGGGTAATCAAAATATAGGTTTGAGCCCTCCTTCTAGCACCATTATGTGGATGGTGAAATCTGCAAATGGTTAAACCTTAAAACACACATAAGCATAATTAGTTTAAAACAAAGCAAAATTTCAGCATCCATATGAAACGATACATCAATGTTTTCAAATGCAAACAAATGACAAAAGTAAGCTAAATAAGCACATGAAAAACATGAAGTAAATCATCTCATATTGGATTGGTGCTTCTATGGAAAGAAGCCCTTTCCCAATCCTTGCTTAAGCTCAATGATGAAATTGATATGAAGTTACTATGATGCAATAGGCAAAATTAGTTCTCCTGAAGAGAGTGACTTTACATGAATGATTCTGGAGTTGTGGAGGGTTTGATAAAAGATGAAGCTTCTTGTTTATAGACTCTTTTGATGAGAGAAATAGCCAAATGGATGAATGTGGGACAAATATTGGACCAATGAGATGAGGCCACTTTTCATCTTGTGAGTGGTTGAGGAGTGTGCAAGATTTGGGAAATGTGCCCAAGAGGGGGAAATTCAAATTTGAATTTGAGAGTAAATGCTGAGTTTGACTTTTGCAAGGGACATGTAAGAGACATTAATTTCTTTGTTGGATGTACATGTCCACTTGATTTTGAATTCAAACTTGAGGGAATATTCCTCAAAGATGCCATGTTGAGTGAAAATGTTGGATTTAATAAATCTATAAATTGATTTATTTGTGCAAGTGGGAATATCTAGAGGATGTAATGGGTGGTTAGGTTAGTTTAATCAGGATTAGATTATCTTAATGATTATTAGAATGAGTTTGAACTTTTGACTTGAATATTTGATTTATTTAAATCAGAAAAGGATGGAATATGCATTTGGATTTCAATTTAATAAAGTCTTGATTTATTTAATCAAAGAGGTAAGGATAGGCCTATATTAAATACAGTTAATTTATTCAATTTAAGTGGATAATCCTTAGAGATTAAATAACCCTAATTTACCTAATGAGTGGATTAATGTGAATTTGATTTATGAATGAGCGGATGGATATGAACTTAAGTGCATAATGCTAATTTCACGTGTCTACAGTTAGTTATTAAGGATTTATCATTAACATATTAGGAAATATCAAGTATATATCTAAATTATAGGACCATGAATTAATTTGTAATTTCTACTTTCATAAATTTTCTTTTAAATATGCTCTAATTTCATTACTAGATATCTTTATCTACAAATATGTCACTTCCTCTTGTTGGTTGTCATTTTGGAGAAAAATGGTTTTTATGTAGAGTGGATATATCTTAGATAGTGGCATTGCTAAAAAAATATAACCAAAAGGTGTTTTAAATATCTAAGTTGATTAGGGAAAGTGCATGAGAGAAAAAGGTAGTCTTTCAAATTATCCACGTTGAATGCTATGGTTCTTAGTTTAAACACTTTCTAGCTAGTTCCAATTCCTATTAGGAATGCTTCTACTGTCCTTATAGTTAGTGATTTTTTTTTAGTAATTTAGTCTTTTTTTGGCATATTTAGTAAGGTTTTCCTCTTGTTCTATTGATATATGTTTTTAATATTAAAGGATTTTATTATCTTATTTCCAATGGCTTCTCAATTTGATAAGTTAAAGATATCTCCCTTCATACAAAAAGTCCTTATAATTGGTCAATGGTCATTTTTCCTATCATTTGTTCCTCAAATTACTTTAGGATGAGGATAATATTAAGAAAAATGTTTAACTTCTTGACATATTTTCTTAAGCTTCTAGTTCAAGTATTCAATGTATTAAAATACAAACTTCTAGCATAGAAATTTTTTGGTTGGTAACATATTAATTATAGAGATATTTTAATTTATATAAGAATATTGTTTACTTGATGTGTTTCTAGTCTATTTTATATAAATCAAGCATTGATAGATAAAAATTTATGACATGATAGATCACCAATCTACATACATTATATTTTAATTAGTAATATAAATAATATTCATTAAGAAAAAATATTAATTATTGAATATAAAAAATTTAATCCTTTCAAAAACCTTTTTTATTTATATCAAAGACACTAATTATGAATAAAATCAAATAAAAATACAAATATACATTAAATTCTAATTTTAATGTTTGGTCCAAGAAAAATGAGTCCTGAAAACTAGGAAAGTCCTTTCGCCTCATCTTGAATTGCGACCTCTTCAACACGCCATAGTTTTACTTTGAATATCACTATTCTGAGCAAATTTCAATATTGACCTATTAATATGCTTGCATGTCCGTCATTCTTGATCTTCGTTCTGTATCACCCAAGAAAAGTAAGTCTCGTTTGAGCTACAGTTCTTAAATTAAAAGCTTCTTTGAATTGCTGCTTTTACTTTGAATATCACCCTTCTCCAGGAAATTTCAATTTTGACCTATTCATATGCTTCCACTCTGTCGTATGTCTCTATATATATGATTTGCTTTCTTTATGCATAGCCATTCTCGATCTTTGCTCTGTATCACTTAAGATATTCACCTTGCTTTTCTTCCTTTATTCGTAAACCGATCACATTACTTTACATTAGATAAGCTTTGACAGTTAGTATGGCGAGATCAATGCTTCTGAAAATTATGGTAGTGCTGCTGGTGCTCAACGTTATGTTTTCTCTAGCCGTCTATGCTCGATCTATCCCGAAGGAAAGATTGAATACAAATGCAGGCACGACCAACAACAAATCAATTGCTCGATCTATCCTATTTTCTGCAAAAGATAAAACCAAGCTGCATGGAGCTATTCTGAATCCAACTACCAAATTATGATTTTCTGCCATGGAAACTTATGACACTTTTACATGATTTTCATCTTTTCTGATCCGTAGTGACGAAGAAATATAATCAATAGTCACTGACACATTTCAAAAGCAAGAACGCTTTCATCCATCTGCATTGCGTAATATTTAATTATTTTCTCTCTTATCAAGAATATGCATATTTAGTTTAACCAAATTTTAAATCTTAAATCTCGTACATTAAAAATGTCAGTGGACTTTTGCTAAAATTTGGAAAGTGTCAATATATAATATGTTATGTTTCTATTTTTTGAGGAAAAATTTAGTGCCCATATGTTTTGATTGAAGCTTCAAATCCTCCAATGGAAATGAGTTTGTAGTATTGTTACATAATATGTTTAAGCTCTCTATCATGCTCCTCTCCACTTTTCATATTTGTGGATAAAGTTTTGAGTGAGACCTTTCTTTCTTTTCTATTCATGACTAGTTATCAAATACTATAGATACAACAACCGACTAAGGTACACATATATTTCCTTGCTAATGTTTCATCATGTTCCACAATGAAATTGATATGGTGCTATTTTTCATTTCATACAGAATTAGCTCTTTCATTTTTATTAGGATTTGAGTCTATTGTTCAATTATCATCACTCTTTAATTGTAAATTATTGAACTTTTATTGAATATATATATATATAATCATAGAGCTCTTTTCAAGATCTAGAAAACCATAAATTTGGTGACTTCATCCCTAGATATACACACATACCAAATTGATCTTTCCACTTAATTATCATAACTAATGTGACCACATTTCACATAGACCACATAAATGTAAATGAATTGGGACCTACAACCATGCCAAAATAGTAATAACCAACCAATCACACAAACCTTAGTAGTAAATATTCATATTTACATAGAATTTTGAGCATAGAGAACAAATAAATAACTACATTAAACTATCCTACCCAAAATACAAGCAACACTAAAGAAAAAACAAAAGCTTAATGAATATTGATTTAAAAATAATAATAATAATAATAATATGGTCAACAAGCTAACATTATTGCACCATGGTAAGGTGGTTGTGCTCAATAACTATGGATAAGAGTTCCTTCCATAGTTTCATAAGGTTGAATTTCAAGGAGTAATGAAAATTTCCTAGGTTGGGGCCAATTTATAAATTTTTGTTCATAAGATTGGATGGATAAGATTAAAAGTGAAGATTAAGGGCTCAAATTGGTTTATACCTTTTGGGAAATGAGAGGATGAAAATTTTCCTCACATAATTGGTGGACATGTATGGTAGAGGGATTGAGGGGAATTACTGGTGGAGATCCACTTGGGAAGATTGGATGAACAAGTGGTACTTGGAAGTACTCTATAGGGATGGGTCAGTCCTTGACCTTTGTAACATGTTCGTAATCCTATCCTCTTATCTGTACAAAGGATCATACTTATGTACACCTTGGAAGTGAAGAGGAAAAATTACTTGATTATTTATTGATGTGTAGTAGGAAAATTTAAACATGAAGAGATACAATTGCATTTCTAATGATTACCTATAATAGACATTGTAATAATGTATGCTAATATTCCCCCCTTATTATATTGTTTCTACAAATATACCCCTAAAAACTTGAAATTGAATTACCCAAGGGATGCCCCCTTAAGACTTACATAAGAAAATTTGTTGAGTACATAAAATATAAATTCATGAGAAGATCTTTCCTTGAAGAAACAAATATTGAATCAAATGAAACTCCATCAAAATATCTTGTGAACCTCATAAGGGTGTAACATTGAACTTATTCCCAAGTTATTGGACGACAATTTTTTGGAACTCTGGAATCATATATTTCCAAATTATTCGATGATAATCCATATTGAGTTGCGATAGAGCTCCATCAAGTTGTATGATGAAATGCAAAGGGGTATAATTATTTCAATCATAGTGTAATAAAATGACTGGACATTAATCCATACCGAGTTCAATGCCAAATCCCTTACATTTCTCCAAAATTCAAACTTCACAATATGTGTAAATCCATCAGCATCAACAAGGAAAGTAATTAAGGAGAAAACACTTCTCATGCAAAGCACCATCTCAAAGTGAGAATCTAACTTGAGGTGATATAAATTTCTCCAACATCTAGTACCACAAACTTGAATGTGATGTCTCAAAGTACTAATCCATTCTTAGTAATATAAAAAAAAAAATCCATCTAATGGATCCTTATTCTCATCCTCAGTACAAATTAAGTTACCTTCACTTGATTGGTCTTTGAGTTTTCTTTTAAAAATATCATAAATTGAATTCTACAACACCAAATCTGTGATCATTTTTCTTATAGTAGAAACATGCAATTTCCCCTTTATTTGTACCTAGCCTTTTATTAATGCTTCATGAATATAATGTAGTCTCCTATTGAAAATCAAATTTTGTATAGACTTTTATATTTGTTCTCTTTTATTCTACTAAAAGGGATGAAATTATATCTTCTAAGGTTTGAGAAAATATTTGATTGAGCTTTAATACAACATTATTAAATTTTGAAGGAAAATTATTTAATAATAAAGCTCTAGCATCACCATCTTCTACTTGATCCTTGACTTTTGCTAATTGTGTCATGAGAGATCTCAAATTACTTATTTGATTTGACATTGTGATTTCATCTTCTATTTTGAACCTAAATAATTGAAGTGTTAGGGAAAACTTTTGATTAAGTTCCTTTTCTCAAAAAAAATTATTCAGATCATCCCAAATTTCTATTAATGATTTTTATAAATATATATGTCTCAATTACACTACTGGTGTTTTCATTGATGTCAACAGTTGTTGGTGTTGGTCATTGATGTTAATAGTATGGATACTATTAGTGTTGTTAAGTGATTATGCTAGTATGGTTATGTTGTGATTTGATAAGACAATGTTGTGATGCTTTCATTAGTGTTTTCATTGATGTGCTGATAGATAAGAGTTGTAGTTGCAGTAGGTTCACTTGGTTTCCACGTTATTTTCAAAAAATTTGAATAAAAGAGTGTGTAGTGTGATAGAGGTGTGTTCAATTTTGTGCTCCATATTTCTTCATGGTCGAAGATATTCTTATGTAGTTTGGATATGATGATCGAAGATATGCTTATGCATTAGTGTGATAGAGGTGTGTTTAATTTTGTACTCCACATTTATTCATGGTTGAAGATATGCTTATGCGGTTTGGATATAATGATCACAGTATTTCAGAGGTTCTATATCCAAAGTTCTAGGTTTTTGATTTGTATAGTCGTAAAATTGCACCCCTTGCAATTTCACATACATTCTTGCATCTACTTCAGTGTCCACTCCCTTAGCATCTTGAGTAGGCTAATTTTAGCCCCTGCATTAGCCCTGTTTCCTTCTCAAGATGCTTAACACCCCTTTTTCAGTAGTTTCCTTCATGCGTCCGCTTTGCATCAAACCTTTGGCTTTTCCTATTCTTGTCATTTTGTTCATAAGAAAATTTTACATTACTTAGCATTTCAACAATGGAAATTCAAAACAATGATGTCTCCAATATGTTACTCACCATCATTTAAAGGAAATGATGTCTCCACTATAAAAACAATGTTCATAGGAAAATTTTACATTACTTAGCATTTCAACAACATGGTGATTCAAATCAAATGGACATTCAAAAAACAAATCATTTGAAAGGTTTAGCTATCAATATGGTGATTCCATCAACAATCAAAGGTCCAACCCTCCTTCTAGCGCCACATGTGAGCATCTATTAAAATTTGCAAACATTAAACTTCATCCATGGGTTAGTACCTACAAATTCCTCAAAAATACTCCTATGAAATACCATGTAAATGCTTCAAAATGCAACAAATAACAAGAGGAATCTAGAGACATTTTAAAAGCATAACATAACCCTTTCCCAATCCTTGCTCAAAAACTAAAATGATGAGATGCAATGGTGATGAAGAGAAAAATTAGTTCTAAAACCAAGAGAGTAACTTTGCATGTAAAATGCAGATGAGTTGATGAAGATTAAGCCCTCTTATTTATAGATTTTCTTGATGAGGAATTGGCCAAATGGATGAATGTGGGACTAAAAATAGACCAATGAAAAGAGGCCACTTGTCAACTTGCCATAGGTTGAGGTATGTGCAAGATTTGGGAAATGTGCCCAAGAGAGGGAGTTTCAAATTCAAATTTGTGCAATAAATTTTGAGAGGGGAACATGAAAATGAGAAATTAATGAAATGTTGGAGGGGACAAGTCAACTTGTCATCATTTTCAAACTTGAGGGAATATTCTATTTTTTATGCCAAGATGAAAGAAAATAAGGGTTTTAATAAATCAATAAAATGATTTATTTGTGCAAGTGGGATTATCTAGAGGATGTGATGGGTGGTTAGGTTAGGCTAATTAGGATTAGGTTAGCTTAATGATGATTAGGATGATTTTGACTTTTATGAATTAAATATTTGATTTATTTAATTCAAAAAAGGATGGAATATGCATTTGGATTTAATTAAATGAATTTTTGATTTATTTGATTAAAAGGTTGATGATAAAGTTTATTTAATTTTAAATTAATGACCTTAGGAGATGGAAATTAATGAGTTTACCTGATGAATGGATGAAGGTGAATTTGATTAATTTGATGAGTGGATGAAAGTGAAACCTAGTTTACTTGATGAATGGACCTAATTGAATTCATAATGTTAATTTTGCATGTCTATAGGATTAAAAATAAAAAAAATTGAATTTGATGAAGTTTTGACCAAGTTAAGGTGGTTAGACATACGAATTTTTAATATTTTTTAAAAGTTGTAATAAAAAATTCATAATTAAATATTTTCTTTGAAATTTTTTATAAAATAATATGTATCACATTGAGACATGAGTCCTCTACTTATATCTAAAATATTATAAAAAAATATTGTCATTTTATTGTAGTTAAGGTGGTCAGACAGACACCTACTTATTTTTTCCCTGAAATTTAAGTGCTATTGCATTGAAATTTCAAATTTTCACCAAATAGATTTTTTGTTTTCAAATAAACCTAGTAGTTTAGAAACTACATTGAATTTTCTATAGATTCTATTCTTTCATATTTTTGAAATAATATAGATAACTTATTCAAATTTTTACGTCAAGCTGCCTAACTCCGATTATTTTGAATTTTTTGCCACTTAAGGGCCTATTTTTTCCATGATGATCTTGCACATACCCATTTTTCCCTCTCTTTGATGTGTGATTTGCAGATTTGGGTTGGAGATCCATTGAGGAGAAAGATTGGAGAAAAGTTGTCACCTTACATGCAAGATCACAGAAAGCTGCCTGTAGGTTGCAATGCAATGTCTCAGACTTGGAGATTTTGTAGGAGAGAAGCTACAAGAGAACCTAAGAGGATATCAGAGTTTCAGATCAACCTTGATACTGGGACTAAATTGCCACTTGTGGTGTATGAGTCCTAGTATACTTGATTTTAGGTATTTTCATCAGATCCTGAGTTACCAATTCCAGATTCCAGTTTTTGTCAGAAACCCTAAACTAGAACTAAATTTCCCCTATTGGTGTATCAGTCCTAGTGTGCATTAAAAGTTAGTATTTTTGGGATTTCAGACCATCATTTAAGTCTCTTTAATATCCAGGTGCACCTCCATTTATCTTTAGTTTACTATTTTGATTTGAGTTCATTTCTAGGTCATTTACGTAGGTCTTGCATATAATTTACATTTCTTGTCTTTCCAAGCCCTAGCTTGGTGGTGAACCCCATTTTAGTCTTTAATCACACCCCTAGGACATCGTATTGTAGATCTCTCTCCCTCATTCCATTCCTAGATTGAGATCTCTAAGGTTTCCTTGAGTGGAACTTGTAGGAAATTGGTTGTTCTATCTCCCTAATCATAGAATGACAATTTTCTAGGTTTCATACATGACCACAACAATCATGAGGTAGACTATGCAAATTTTTTGCAATCATGTAAAAATGTTAAATCTTATATTGTGCTATTTTTGGCTCCCTTAAGAGTGTTTTGGTGATCTTCCAATAATTTTTTTGGAGTGTATTGGATGTGCCCCATTGAATCTCTTTAACAAGGATTGTTCTATTATGTCTTGTTTCTTTGTTTTTAGGAAAAATTTAGTCTTTATATGTCTTCATTGAAGCTTCAAATATTTAAATAAATTTAGTTCTTTAAATACTTAAATGCCAACAAGGCTCTCTATCGTGGTCCCCTCCGCATTTCATATTTCTATAACGATGTAGTATTATTGTAGACAATGGTTTAAGTGAGACCTTTCTTTTTTATTCATGATTAATTATCAACTACTAGAAATATAACGACCAATTTAGGTACACATATATTTACTTTCCAATTTTTCATTATGTTCCACATTGAGATTGATATGGTGTTATTTATCCTTT
This sequence comes from Sequoia sempervirens, assembly GCA_007258455.2. Classification (NCBI taxonomy): domain Eukaryota; kingdom Viridiplantae; phylum Streptophyta; class Pinopsida; order Cupressales; family Cupressaceae; genus Sequoia; species Sequoia sempervirens. The sequence continues at coordinate 50,410,111 of VDFB02075321.1, read as the reverse complement.
CATGTACAACTAACATTTTCATTTTTATTAACATTTGAGTCTATTGCTCAATTATTAGGAGTCATTAGTGGTAAATTATCTAAATTTTATTAATAATAATTGATATGGTGTTATTTATCCTTTCATGTACAACTAACATTTTCATTTTTATTAACATTTGAGTCTATTGCTCAATTATTAGGAGTCATTAGTGGTAAATTATCAAAATTTTATTAATAATATTTCCCATTCTTCTTTGTATATCTTAATTTTTTAAATTTTTTAATATCTTTTGAGAGCTAATATTGGAGAAAGTTGTTGAGGGTTATGCTTGTATTGATTCAAATGCATATGTAGTTCAATGTAAAGTTTATGAAATTATCTTTGAGACTATAAACTTCTTTCATATAATTATTTTTCTATATAATTTATTGTTATTTTATGATTAAATTCTTTAGGTATTACATTGTACTGAACTAGCAAGCTATGTTGTTAGTGAGAAATCTTTACGAGGCTACTGTTCCTAAGATATGGTTTGATTAAAATCTAGTCATCTTATATTCCTCTATTCATATGATTTAGAAACATGGCATAACATTTTATGCTTTAGGGGTTTCATACACATCCATTTTTCAAAGATGATTCTTTTCAATGTATCATTTTATAATTTTATTTTATTGATACAATATAGCAATTTTTATTATATCTCTCATTTGTGAAATATTTTTTGACTTTGATTGACAAAATTTGATACCTATCAACTCACCATTACTCTAGTAGAAACTATGTGTTGGTTAAGAATATCTAGTTATTATCTTTGTATTGAAAAATATTCTTAATGTTTTGAGGTGATACACACACATGGCGTGTACACCCACACACATACACTCACACACATTAATGATTATAATATTTTTAGATGCTATTTAAATGTTTAATTGAATCAAGGTCTATGGAAAAAATATAGGTATATTTATTAATCCTATCATGTTTAATAAGTCAACCCAAGAAGAAAGGTATTGCTACAAAATTTTGGTGAAGGTTAAAAAGTTTGATTTATTTATTTTTTATCATACAAAAGTATATTGAAACATAGGTGTTTGGATTTAAAATTATCATTACATGGTAGATCAATTGGAAAAATAATTATGGTGGGTCCAAAATAGTATAATTTAAGCATCACTAAGTGCATGCTTTAAACCCCTTTTTCAAAGAGAAGTAAATAAATTTTTAGGTTGATTATTACTTGTAGATATAATATCCAAATGACAATAAATGCATTTTTAGTCAAAATATACAACTTATTTTTTAATTCCATTCACTGCTTGTCTTCTTAAAATTAATAAATAATAATACTAAATCTACCATATAAGATTCAAGGGATGAAAGGATGGAAGACCATTTTTATCTATTGTTGGCTACTCACTTAGAGATTAGATAAAATACTTGAGTATAACTTATTGTAAGCATACCATGTTTTATTTTCTTGTTTTATTTTTATGTTTTTATCTTTTTTTACATATTAGTGTTTAGGGTTGTGTTCCATATTTCATTTCTCATTTTAAAATTTTATGGGGATTAGTTGATTGGTGGAGTTTTTTCTTCCACCTTATGACTTGTAGGTAGAAGGAACATCTTCATGACTAATTAATGAATATAAATAAATTTTTGAGTAAAAATATGTTTGATTAATGTGTGTGTATAGTTGAACATTAATTGATAATATAACTAATGCTATAAGTACATGGAATTAATAGGAAAATGGCCATTATAATTGAGAAATGATGCATTGTACTCATACTATATTGGTTATTTAGTAAGACATATTGAGTGGTGAATTTTTGTGTAGTCATCTCTACTAACATGATTAAGAGGTAATGCATCTTTAGATGATAAAAGGTGGTGGAATAAATCATTGGGTGTATAGTACTTGTAGTTGTTGGATCTTTAAAATTTCACTTTAAATCAAAGAATAATTTCTAATGTATATTTTGGGATCCAATTTTTTTTATTTAATATCTGTTGGTATATTAGATTCATGTCAATTTGAATAATCTATTAGTTGAGAATATATATTATTCAAAAATTGAAAGTAATTTTATCAAATTTTATAAGAATAATCAACATTATACAAACCATTTTATATGTATAAATTTTAATAGATAATATTATTTTAGTAGCATGGATTATTTTCCTGAGCTTGATTCTAAAAGTATATGCTCACAAAATTTATATACAAATATAGCATGGAACATGTAACTTCATCTAGTTTAATTTTTTTTTGTTTTGCTTTGTTGGATGTTCATAATTTATTCCAAGCGCTCTTTTTGTTAGAGGCTAGTATTATACAAATAAAGATTAATCGACTTATCACCTTAAACTGTCATATCAAGGTCCCATAGATTATAAATTAGGTTTAATATTTAGAAAAAATAAGAGAAAAGTCAAATGTCTAATTCAGTCACTACAATTTTTAGTCATCTATAAGAAAAAAACTATTGTGAGATTATGCAAGAAATGGATTGCCTTTCTTTTTTCCTTTTTTCAAATTGACCTGGGATGGCACACGTCAACTGACACCTAGATAAAGATGTATATTTAAAATTTGTAGAATTCCACTATAACCAGAAATTCTAAGTTTTTTTATTATACAGTCCCCCATCCGACATTTCTATCAATCGACGGTTTGATCTAGCTACTCATGAGTGTTCGATGGCTCCATGTATCCTTTGATTTCTAAATAATCCCTCTGCTAATTTTCATTCTAATTTTATTATTCTAAAACATGAACACAAACTTAGCCTGAACCTTATTACATAAGTTTCAATCTTGAAAATTGGAGCTGTAAAAAGTAGCCGTAGCAGTGAAGACTGGAAGAGAATAATTTATATTGCTCTTTTACCAGTGCAGAGTATACAAGATAAAAGTTAAATTAAAAGCATCTCTTAGATTTTTTAGAAGAAGAAAATGATTTTTTTTGACACGCATATCAGTGTTACAGTACATATGAGCCTGAACGTTGAGTTTCCCATATGCTGCCCTATTTTATTGTTTGCAACAGTTAGAATTTGGAACATAGCTTGCGTAGTTGGTACATGATGGTAACCTCTCCACAACTTGGAACAGATAACTAGTTGCTTTGTTGTAGCTAATATCTGCATTTGTATTTACATTAGTCTTAAGGTTGTATCGAACAGAAACTTGCAGGGAAAACATAACGGCTAGAAGAAGAAGCACTGTCATGGTTCTCATAAACATTTTTGACTGCTAAAATGGATTATGTTTAAGCATAGTCAATGGAAAATGTGTGGCCAAATTTCTGGTTTACCTTTGATTTGTTATTTTCTATTAATCTATGTTATTTTCTTTTTTAAGAGGATGTAATGTTTTGAAATGACAAGTTTTATTTAGCTCATTCACATAGGATCTATGTGGAAATAGACCTATCTCAATATTTAAATGAAACTATGCTATGCACATCCATAACATGCACCATCTTCCCAGCTTCTATATATTAGTAAATTGTAAATACATGTTTTAAGTATCAATCGTCTAAATATAAAATCAAAGATTGTTTTATCATCACTTACAAACCTAAACTAGCCTTCATGCTAGTGTATGAACCATTTAGGTATGTAGAAATATTTTGATTAATGTTGTCATCCAAAAGGTGGCTATAATGGGCACAATAAAAGATCTAAGTTCAACAATGTGGACAATTATAATGACTTGTCTTCTAAAGTCTCAACTATGGTAGCTCATTTTCATCATAACACTAGAAAAAGCACAAGTAAATATTGTTTATGCTATCAACTTGAAGGCGAGAGGCAGAGGAATTTTCACAGTAAAAATTAAAACTTAAAAAATATCTTCAACACAGAGCTGTTGCTCATTAATTTTTGTATATCTCCTTACAAATTACCTGAAAAACACGTGAAAAAAATTCACGGAAGGGAGGGAACGAAATAACATTTATTACAAATTACCTAACTAACTTTTCCCGAACAAAACGTATTTAATAAAGGTTCCTTTACATTAATATAAAAACTTAAATATCAAATTTTCCGTACTATGAAATATCCACTGGTGGAGGCGGCTAGGAAGATGGTTCCCCGCGGTATTGCAATGGGTAACTACGCATATTGCGATATCATGGGCAATGGTTTGTTGACGGCGTGGTTAATGGTTGGCGGTGATGATGAAACAAAATGTTGTGGGGGTCTCCCACGGTATCGCAATGGTACCATTATTTATTGTGATATCGCGTGCAGCGGTTGGAGGTGACGGTAGCAGTTGGGTTTACATTCCAACACTACCCCTTAAAGATTACTGCACAGTCCATCATGCCCAATCTGTTTCTTTGAAAAATGAAATTATCTCTTCCCAGTGCCTTTGTGAAAATATCTGCACTTTGCTCTTCTGATCTGCAGAACTCTAAAAATATGTCACCATTGTTAATTAATTCCCTGATAAAATGATACCTGGTATCAATATGCTTGCTTCTCTTATGGAAGACTATATTTTTTGAGAGAGCTATGGCTGAATTGTTATCACAGTAAATTTTTGTTCCCTCCATTTGTTTATTTTGCAATTCTTTCAAAATTCTTCTCATCTAGACTTCCTAGCATGTTGCACTTGTGGCTACCACATATTCTGCTTTAGCTGATGAAAAACATACTATTGGTTGCTTCTTTGAAGACCATGAGACAACTCTAGTCCCAAAATTAAATACATAACCAGACGTTCTTTTTCTGTCATCAATGCTGCCAGCACAGTCACTGTCTGTGTATCCTATGAGTTTGAACTCATCTAAACTTGAATACTTAATGCCAAAATTCCTAGTTCCACTTACATACCTTAAGATTCTCTTCCCAGCTTTCCAATGGGTGTCTTTTGGTGTTTCCATAAACCTGAAAATCAAACTTACTCCATACATAATGTCTGGCCTTGTGACTGTGAGATACATGAGACTTCCAACAAGCCTCTTAAAAAAAGTTGGATCAACATTAGACCCTATATCATCCTTGCTTAGTTTCAGACCTGTCACTGTAGGTGTTGGTGCTGATTTGCACTTCATCATATTAAACATTTTCAAAATGTCATTTGCATATTTTGACTGTGAAATAAAAATACCATTTTCATTTTGATTCACTTCAATGCCCAAAAAATACTTCATCAGCCTAAGTCTATCATTTCAAATTCTTTCTTCATTTCTGCCTTGAACAGATCAATTGACAAATTGCCAGTGAAAATTAAATCATCAACATATAAACATACTATCAGTATTTCACCTTCTTCATTCATTTTTGTATACAGTGTGGGCTCACTGCTACATCTATTAAATCCATTCAGCAAAAGATAACTGTCTATTCTGCTGTACCAAGCTCTTGGGGCTTGCTTCAATCCATACAGTGCTTTTTTCAATTCGTAAACTTTGTCTTCTTGACCCAGAATTTCATACCTAGGTGGCTAATCCACATAAACTTCTTCTTCTAAATAACCATTTAAAAATGCTGACTTTAAATCTGTTTGAGATACAGACCACTTATTCTGAGCTGCTAATGCTAAAATCATCCTTATAGTATCCAATCATGCTACAGGTGCAAATGTCTCATTGTAATTGATTCCAGGTTGTTGTGAATAGCCCTTTACAACCAATCTTGCTTTAAGCTTCTGAACTTCATCTTTTTCATTCAATTTGGTTTTATAAACCCATTTCACTCCAATGACATCTTTGTCTTTTGGAAGACTGACTAGATCCCATGTCTGATTCTTTTCTTCATCCATAGCACTTACCCATTTATCATCTTTGACTGCATCTTCAAAATGAACTGGATCTTCTATTTGAGAATAAAATGCAGAAAGAGAAATCTGATCTGAATTATTCTCACTTTCATTTTGCTCATATATATCTCTTATGCTTCTGATTTTCTTTCTTCTCAAACTTGCCAATGTAGGATTTGACATATCACTTGAACTTGTGGAATGTGGACCTGACGGTCCTACTGTAGATGGTGTTTTTTGTCCTCTTGTTGGACTACTTCCTTGAATGCATGAGGTTGTTCTTACAATCGATGCTGGTGTCACTTGTGGACTACTTTGCTGAGCTTGAATGGGAGTGGTAGGAGTCACAATAGCTAGAATATTTGTTGATGTTGAAACTTCATTCTCCTCTTGAGGTATACTAGCTGAAATATTGACTATCTTCTCTATGCTTCCATCCCATGCTTCATCTTCTACAAATTGTACATCTCTGGTGATTATAACTTTCTTTGTTGTTGGATTGTAGAGCTTATAAGCTTTGCATTCTTCACTGTATCCAACAAATATGCATTTTTCTCCTTTGTTATCTAGCTTCCTTCTCAATTCATTAGGCACATGTGCATATGCTACACATCCAAATACTCTCATGTGAGTAACATTGTGTTTTCTTCCTGTCCATGCTTCTTCAGGTACCATATTCATGACACTTTTCGTTGGACACCTATTCATTATATAGGCTGCACAAGATATTGCTTCTACCCAATATTCATTTGAAAAATGTTTGGCTTTCAACATGCTTCTAGCCATTTCCATGATTGTTCTGGTTTTCCTTTCAGCTACTCCATTTTGCTGAGGTGTGTATCTAGTTGTGAACTACTTGTGAATTCCATGATCTTTGCAAAAATTAAAAAATTCTCTTGAAATATATTCACCACCTCTATCTGTTCTCAACACTTTGATATAATAACCACTTTGTTTTTCAACCAAATTCTTGAACTAGAAACAGATCAAACACTTCATTTTCTGTTTTAGAAAATAAACCCATGTTTTTCTTGAATAATCATCAATGAATGTCAGAAAATAAAACTACCACCTATTGAAGGTGTTTGCATAGGTCCACACAAATCTAAATGTATAATTTCCAAAGGGGCTTTTGCTCTAGTTGATTTTCCTACTAGAAATGATTCTCTATGTTGTTTTCCTAAACTGCACCCTTCAAATACCCTTTCTGGTTTTTCTATTAAAGGTAGTCCCTTGACCATGCCTTTCCTATGAAGTAAATTTAAACCTCCAAAGTTGAGATGCCCAAATCTCAGGTGCCATAATTAGTTTTCATCTTTTATCTTAGCTTGAAAGATTTTATGCACTACTGTTGTAGTTTCTTCTCTACCCACTTGTGAATTCATTAAGTGTTGTGCTTGAGCATAATTTATGTTCAAATCTGGCCTTATCTTTGAAACATTTTGTTGTTTGTATTCTGACTTTTTGCAATAAGCTGGTTGCTTGGGTATTTGTCTAAAATTGTGCACAGACCATTCTTGAAGGTTACTCTATACCCTTTTTGAACTAGTTGCCCTACACTCATTAAGTTATGTTTTAGACCAGGCACAAAATACACATATGAAATATACTTTTTCTCCCCCTGTTTAGTTAAAATATTGACATCTCCTTTTCCCTTGACTGACACTTTGTTGTCATTACCCAATGTAAAATCAGACTTTACATTCTCATCTAAACTTGAAAAAATTTCTAGATTCCCTGTCATATGATTGCTACAGTTGAATCTAAAAACCATACATCTTTTTCATTTGCTTGAGCAACATTACAAGCTAAAAACATTGTGCTCTTGTCTGAATTCTGATTTTGACCTTCTCTTGAAAAATTTGCATTTTGTCTATTATTGTCATACTGCTTCTTTCTACACTCATTCATATAATGCCCATATTTTTTTAGTAGTGACATTGGACTTGAGATTTTTCATAACTTTGATTTTGTGACTAATTATGTGTTGGGTTTTGGCTTGAGCCTTGATTGCTACCTCTTCCACTTGAACTTGATAGACTGTATCTTTCACCTCTGTAAGGGTTTCTTCCTCTTCCTCTTGATCTACCTCTGCCTCTTCCTTGACTGACTGAAGCCTGAGTTTTGAAAGCATGCTCTAGTGATGTATTTGCTAACCTCTTCAGCCTGTGTTCATGAGAAATTAGAGATGCATACAACTCATCAACAGAGAACTGTGAGAGATTCTTTGTCTCCTCTATAGCAACTACAACTGGTAGAAATTTTGTGGGAAAACTCCTAAAAATCTTTTCAACAATTCTGGTATCTTCCAGATTCTCTCCACGAGACCTAATTTGATTAACCACCCCAATTATTTGGGTGTAGAATGAGTCTACAGATTCATTGTCCTTCATACATATTGTTTCAAAATCTCTTCTTAGCATTTGTAGCTTTGTTGTTTTAACTTTTGCCATGCCTTGATAGGCTATTTGAAGTATGTCCCATGCTTCTTTGGACTTTTTTGCTGCTGAAATCCTTGGAAAAATGCTCTCATGTACAGCTTGAAATAGATAAAATAAAGCCTTTGAGTCTTTCTTCCTTGTGTCTTTTAATAAGTCTTTCTCTACTTGTGTTAAAGCATTGTATACTACTGCATCTGCTGGCTCTGGAAATCCATTCTCAACTAAATCCCATATATCTTGTGAGCTAAATAGTGCTTTCATGGTAATTGACTAGTACTCATAATTCTTCCCATTAAACTATGGAATTTGTGGGTTTGTCAAGCTTGTGCTTGCTGCCATTTTTGAAATTTACCCAAATAATCTACTTTGATAAAATTAGCTCTGATAATCGAACTAGGTCTGATACCACGTGAAGGCTAGAGGCAGAGGAATTTTCACAGTAAAAATTACAACTTAAAAAATATATTCAACACAGAGCTACTGCTCATTAATTTCTGTATATCTCCTTCGCATTCACTTTCAGTAATTAAAAAAATAAAAATACCAAAATAGGTAAAAGTTAAAAATCACGTGAAAAACATTCACAGAAGGGAGGGAACAAAATAACATTTATTACAAATTACCTAACTAACTTTTCCTGAACAAAACATATTTAATAAAGTGTCCTTTACATTAATATAAAAACTTAAATATCAAAATTTACGTACTACGAAATATCCACTAGCAGAGGCGTCTAGGAAGATGGTTCCCCGTGGTATCGCAATGGGTAACTACCCATATTGCGATATCGCGGGCAATGGGTTGTTGACGGCGTGGTTAACGACTGGCGATGATGATGAAACAAAATGTTGTGGGGGTCTCCCGCAGTATCGCAATGGTACCATTATTTATTGTGATATCACGGGCAATGGCTAGAGGTGACGGCAGTAGTTGGGTTTACATTCCAACACAACTCCCTCTTACTCTCCTAATGAGCCTTCTAAAGAAGTTAGTAGTCCTTGTTATTTTAGAACACCAATCCTTGTGAGTTCTTTATTCCATGCAAATTTGACAATTCAAATTAATTCTACACTAAAGGAAATTAGACACTCATATAGACCTCTTGACAAGGTTGAATAAGGTAATTTATTCATAAAAATGGCGCATGTACTTTAAGATTTCTCTCCTAAAACTTATAATTGGTTTATGTGAAATATTTTATTTGTATTGTAGTGGTTGGGTTCCTAGGAAATGTCACTACACTTTTTCTTCATGAAATACAAACCTCTCAAATTTATAATTGGTTTATATGAAATAGTTGCATTTCCTTGCAGTGGTTTGGCTCCTAGGAAATTTCACTACACTTTATCTTCACTAAGTACATCCCTTGGAATGTTCTAGAGATAAAATATACCTACATGGTACAAATTCACTATACATGATATTTTATAGATATTTAGTCTTCTAGGTAGTCTTCGTCTTTAGGAGATCAAACTTATCAATTTTCCTCTATCAACTATGTCTCATGTCATGTGGATAGGTATTATTTTATTTAACATCAATCCTAACCAACAATAGATATGTGTGGAAAAGTTACACATGGCCATGACTCATATACTAGGGCGTTATTGGTACTTTTCAAAATCAATTTATTAAATGTCCCAACATTGTTATCAATTGTGTGATTCAATTAAAATGCCTTTCCTTTCACCATGCCTTGCAAATGAGTTGTTTAAATCCTAATAGTTCTTTAGTTATTATTTCAATATGGCTAAATTAGTCTTTGAATAGTGGTTCAAATTTTCATTAAGAAACTTCTAAAAACTAAATTTGATAAATCAAATTTCTTTCTAAACACATTACTCACTTCTTAGACATCCATAATGGCTCACCTCTTATTTGTTTGGAATCTTGTGCCATATTTTAACAATGATGAAATGCTATCTACTTTGTGGAATAATAAAAATAATCACACTACATATGTCTTTTAAGTATGTTTGGTCACTTCTCCATCAAGGATTTAATGCAACTCTTATGTAGGCATGTCCTTCGAGATGAATTGGCTTTTTACTCAACTAGAAGTTGTACACTTTAATAAAAACTTTCAATTTTACAGGGTGATTGTGTGCCAATAAGTCTAATTGGTTGATACCTACATTGTTTGGGGCGATCAATTGAATAATAAACTTCATGCTAGTCAATACTATACATCACTAGGACTTTATGTTCGAGAAACTCCATTTAAAGTATTAATACCATCAAATATATTGGAAAATTTATTACCTAGCTTCCCAATTGTATGAATTGTTTCATCTAGCATTACATTAAGGTTTTAAAAGATTAAAATAATTGTAATGATTATGAAGAGAAAACTCAATATTTATTTAGATGTGGATACTTTTTTTTCCTCAACTTAAGTTGTGGCTTGTGATAAAATCCTATTTAAAGATAACCTCCTATTAGTAATGCCATACATGCCTAATGATAAATCCATATGAAGGGATGACATCCCTTGTGAACCCTATGAACTTATTTGGGATATCACCAACCTTGACTTCAATAAAGTTTTCCCTAAATCATTTAGTGTTAGTGTCGATGGTGAAATATGCAAATGGTTAAACCTTAATACACACATTAGCATAATTAGTTTAAAACAAATCAAAATTTCAACATCCATATGAAATGATACATCAATGCTTTCAAATGCAAACAAATGACAAAAGCAAGCTAAATAAGCGCATGAAAAACATGAAGTAAATTATCTCATATTGGATTGGTGCTTCTATGGAAAGAATCCCTTTCCCAATCCTTGCTTAAGCTCAATGATGAAATTGATATGAAGTTACTATGATGCAATGGGCAAAATCAGTTCTCCTGAAGAGAGTGACTTTACATGAATGATTCTGGAGTTGTGGAGGGTTTGATAAAAGATGAAGCTTCTCATTTATAGATTCTTTTGATGAGAGAAATAGCCAAATGGATGAATTTGGGACAAATATTGGACCAATGAGATGAGGCCACTTGTCATCTTGTGAGTGATTGAGGAGTGTGCAAGATTTTGGAAATGTGCCCAAGAGGGGGAAATTCAAATTTGAACTTGAGAGTAAATGTTGAGTTTGAATTTTGCAAGGGACATCTAAGAGACATTGATTTTATAGGATAAGAATCTAATGTGATATCTAAAATGATGCCGATTGTCAAAACGATATATCCTAGGACATGCATTGTAAAGGATGATGATGGTTTGATAAGTTGATTGATATGCTATTGATATAAAGTTGATTGACATGTCTGAAAAACATCAAGAATTTGATTTTGTTTTAAAAGTTTGTTGTTTGCTTTTGATTTTACGATTGAAGCTTGCTTTTGCTAATTGCTATGATTGTTTCTATTTGTTTTGCCAAAGGATGAAGGTGACGATCAATTTATTATGGATGTTTGATTATTTCGAGTGAATGTGAGATGAGACGGATGCATTTTTTCAAATATTTGGATGTTTTTGACATTTTTGGAATGTTTGGAGGCCGTTTTTGGGTTTTTGGATTTTTCAAATGTTTTAATTTTTTATTTTTCAAATGTTTTGAGGTTTTCTGAGATTTTACTTAATGCTTTTTGATTTTGTGTTTGATGTTTTAATGGAAGTTCCAGGATGACTGTGCATTATCCGCTCATGTTTAAGCCTCGACTATGTGTAGTTCTGATCTTATGTTTTGATTTTTTTGGAAAGTTTTTGGATTTTTCTGCTGATATTTTTGGATTTTTCAATGTTTTATATATGGATATATTTAATGTTTTGGTTTTGTATGATTTTTACAATTTGATACGTTAGACATGTGTGATGATATCAAGAAACAAGGGTTTTGAAGACCAAGCTAAGGTGGATTCATCAAATTGATGGATTGATGATGATAATAACATTGTTGAGGATACACAACAATGCAAGGATTGGATTGATCAGGATTGATTAGGATTGATGATGATAACATTGTTGAGGATGCACAACAATGCAAGGATAGTGTTAAGCAACACAAGAATTGAGATGTCAATCAAATGGACGATGATAACATTGTTGAGGATACACAACAATGCAAGGATAGTGTTAAGCGACACAAGGATATCTTGAGATGATGATTTTGATTGGATTTGATTGGATGTGATCAAGATTGATGAAGCTTGATTTGGAACAAAAGATGTTTCGATGATTTGATATGATGTTTGAAGGGTGTGTTAGATGTGACTGATATTGATTGTTTGGATTGATGCTCGATGAATGATGAGGATTGATAAGGAATGTCTTCTCATCAAAATATGCCATGGGCTAGGGATTTGGATTTTTGCTCACAAGTGCTTTGACCAATTTGATTTCACATTTTCAAATGTTTGTATCACCACATAAGTTAGATGATATAGATCAAGATTTATTCCCGAAGCAAGATGTAAATATCTGCCAGTATCTAGCAATGTAGGGAATGTGATGTGTGGATGCTCGGATAGGTGTATGGATGGATGGATATGGTAAGCATGCAAAGGATTTCAAGGATTATCTTGTGATAAGATAAGGTGCTTGAATGGAGGAATGCTCATTGGATAATGCTTCATGGCTCAGATTATGCTGGGTAAGATAGGATCAATGAAAATGACCCATGTCAAGATGTTTATCGTAAGCAAGCGTAAAGTGTGCCCCAAACTTTCATCAAGATCAAGATAACTTGAATGATGGATGTAGATGGACGAAAATGGATTGGATCAATGGTTTATGGATGAATGGATTTATTATGGATAAGATGGATGGAATACTAGATTTATTAAGGATTGGATGAGATGCTTTCGCTTGAAGTGGCGTATGTAGATGCTCGATTCTACACATGACACCTGTTTTCTAGGTTTTCATCATGGTCTTTCCCAAAGCGCCACCCATACAATTTTCACTAGAGGATGATTTATTTTTCTTTACTGTTTTCAATCCTTTTTCTAATGTTTTTTTATTTTTCTGAAAGATTTTAAGCTCATGTTGAACCATCTGGTGGTGTCAATGTAGATGCTTCTTTCATAATGTGCCATCGATACCCTGCCTAAATAATTTTCTTTGCTAAGATATGTGCACTTGAATGTAGCTTTTGGGATTCTTGATCTGCTTTGTCGACACCGGAGTTAACTTTGTCTTTGTGCGCACATCGCGATAGAGTGCCTTCAAAATCCTTATGATGAAGGGTTGTTGCCAATATATGGTCAATGTAAGAACTAGATATCATGCATGCTGGGGTGGATGGAGTGTGTTTAGGGATAAAAGATGGATTGGTTGATAGTTTGGAATCTTTGACTCTCTAAACTTGGGAAGATGAGCAATGATAGGTGGATACGAAAGTGTGCATGGAATTAGGACCAACTGCTTGATACACTTTGTACGTCGCTTGAAAAGACTACTTTTTCTTTTGTGGACATCTTTGATGGATACTTTTCCCTTTTTTATTTTTCCCCATAGATTCTTTGACTGATGGAGTTTGATAGGGATGATCTTTCTTTGTATTCTTTGGTATCCATTTGTATTTGATTTTTCCATTATGCTTCTCAGCTTCTTTTGCTTTGATAACATTCTTCGTACTTTGATTCAATTCTTTCTTTTGACGTTGGTCCCAATTCATGGATGGGGTGATGGGTGGATAAAGATTCATCACGTGGCTGGTTGTAGTATTGACACTGGTTTCATCATAAGGATTCTTCGTGTTCCCTATGTTGACGTTTGCTTGAGACATAGTTTCCCCCAGTATTGTGGAAGTAGTACCTTCATGCTTTGATTTTTCCTATTCTGAGATGTCTTGTTTAGAGTGCATTCTATGATAAATGACCACTACAGATGATGTTATTTTGATTGGATGCTCTGCTAACTCTGAAATATCCTGTTCTATTTGACATGTTTCCTTGAGTGGATAATGTTGGATATCTTCATCCATGATTTCTTCATTCTAGATTTTGGATATATCTAATCTTGATGTTGACAACTCAGTTTGACTACAGGAATTAATAATCTACTCTTTTTGTGTAATAATATCAGGAGTAAAGGAATCTTATTTTGAATGAAGATCATCTACGTGTCCATCTGCAGAAAGCATCTCATGGGTAGATGGAGGAGTATTTTCTACATGGATATGATCATCTTGTATAGATAGGAGAGTGTCCATTAGATTATTGTAGTATCTTGAAGATACAAATTCTTGATCTTGAATGATTTTAGAGTTGCTTTCGACATGCTTTGGATCCAGTTCTTAACATGGGTTAGTTTCAAAGGATGGATTACTTACCAATGGTTCCTGGATGGGAAATGGCTCAATATCCTCTTGATCTTTGAATGGGCTTTGATCAAGTGTTGAGTTGAAGACTCCTTAAGTATTTGTAACCATGAGGTCAAAGGGGGTCAACATGTCTTGGAAAGGACCATTGCTAGACCTTAGTGGAAGATTTTGATCTTGCTTTGGAATAAATTCTTGAGATATGTCCTCTAACTCATAAGATGATGTAGAGACATTTTCAATAAGATCATTGGTCGATGGATTGTAAATTATGTCAATGGGATCAAATAATTCTAACACTCCTTGAAATAGATCACTAAAAAGTGGCTCTTGATGTATGGTGAGTTGATCATTGGATGGGGTAGAAACATCTTCAATATTCTCCTCGATGGAGAGATCTTGATCATTGTTTTCAACAATTGTGGTGAGGAATTTCCAATGTCTTCAACCATAGGGTAAAATGATCTTGACATTTCTTGAATTGGGTCATTGTTGGTTGGTGGATTTTGATCATGATTGAAGAGTGACTCTTGACATATGTTGATTTGATCTTCAAATGAGATAGAAACATCTTCAATGTACTCTTTGATGGATAGGTCTTGATCATTGCTTTTAGTAATTATGGTGGGGAGATTGTCAATCCTATCACCGGTGGTTGAATGTTCATCGTTATCCCCAATAGTTATCATTTTTTTGTGTTTGTGCTTGTGTTTGTTGGGTAGCTTGAGAGGCTTGGGCAGCTTGAGAGGCTTGTTGCACTTGTTGAGCTTGTGTTGCTTGTTGCGTGGCTATATATTGTTCAATGGCCTTTTGGTAGGCTTGGTGAGCTTTTAGCGCAATGTTATATTGTCTTGTTGCATTTGGTTTTGGTGGTAGTGGTGGCGGATTCAAAATTGTGTTGGATGTAGTGATAAGTGGTTGAGATACACTCAGAGCGATCATGGTAGTGAAGGGTTGAGATGTGATGGGTGTGATAGGGGTGGTTGGAGTGATCAAGTTGATAGGAATGGTCGAAATGACCGAGGTGATAGGTCCTTGGGAGACCACATTTTTATTTTTTGGGATTGATGTTGTCATTTTATTAGATACCATTTGTTGGTGCGATGTCGATGGTATATTCAAAAGATTTTATGTGATGGCTTGATTGGTGTTAGGTGGATTGATTTGGATGGAATGATTGGTGCTAGGTAAAGGGGGAAGCCCTAAACCAAGAAATGATGTTGATATGGGTAATGGTGGTGGAGATGTCTCTTGGCATAATGACTCAACTATTTTGGTAAGTGTAGCAATTTTATCTCGCCAAATTTGTTCTTGATTTCGATCTTGACTCCCTTGATATAGTTTATTTGGCTTTTGTTTAAGCAAATTTGGAGTGTGTACTTGTGTTTGATTTTGGACAATGTTCTGATTTGGGATGACACTCAGAGTTGGCATTATAGGTTGAATTTGAACATTGTTGATGTTGGGAATCACATTGCCTTTTTTTAGGTAACTTTGATTTTGCATGGTGTTACCTTGACTTGGAGGCTTTAACATCTTGTTTGGATTTTGAACAATATTCGTATGATTTGCAACCATATTTATCCCAAAAAAATTTAGATTCATGTTTGGTAAAGTTGTACTTGGTACATTCACCTTTGCAACGTACGGATTTGATGGGATGACGTTGTTTGTTTGAAGGATCATGCATTGATTGTTCAGTTGACATACTTGTAGGTTTGGATTTAGATCTACCATCGGGAAATGTGTTCCAAACTTTTGAATGGGCATACTCACATTTTTACCATTCACATTTGTCGAAGGTAATGATCCCAAGTATGGTTTGTATAGATGTGAGTGTTGATAATCAATTGACATTGTAAGGCTTTGATAGCTTAGTTGACTTGGATTACTCATGATGTATGGATCAAGTTTGTATACCATGTTCCTCTTGTGTTTTGACCTTGTTGTAAGAGTGACCTCTAAGGTTCTTAGGACCAATGACGAGATGAAGGATGAAAAGGAGAAATGATATGAGTGTTCAATATTCAAGAACTTTAGATCAATGCTAGACTTAGGGTTTGATTTTGATTGGTTTGATTTGGGTAATGAACTTGTAAACCCTAACATGTAAGATATTATATTAGGATGAACTTGTTCAAAGGATTGCTGATTTAATTAAGTGTATGAGAAAGGATGCATTCCCACACACCTAATTAAACAAATGATTTTGATTTGATGATTTACCCAAGTCTAGAATGATGTTTCCAAAGATCTAAAGTCATTTATGGGATGAAGATGATAAATGTTTGGATGGATGAAGTGTTTGATTTGATCCTAAATGAACCTAAGAAGGAATTGTTTCCTAGACCAAGATAGTGAAGAACATGCCTTTCTCTAAGAGTAATTCAAAATCAAAAGATCAATGTTTGCATGAAAACCATAAGATCAAAAGATATCAAGCACAATTGATTCAATATTTTCTTAATAGATTCTTTTTATGACAAACACAGTCTTGATTAGGTTTTCAACTGAATGTCAAATGTCCTAATTCCCTTTCATCCCACAAAGTGCATTATGCGGAAATCGAGGAAATCAAGGCAAAGGTTTCCTAAAGTTGACTATAGTAGAAGAAAATTGAGATGAATTCCAATGTTTAGAAGCCTCTAAGGATACAAATCCCAAGGGCAAGCAATAACATGTGAATTTGTTCAAGGATATTTTTCCTTTCCTAAAGGGTTTGCAATTTTGATGATTCGTTGAATGTTGGTTTCGATGTTTTTGATCAAAGCACTATTTTTTCAAACCACAAGCAATATGACATCCTAGTTAAATTGGTAAGTTTTTCTTAGTGGGCTTGCTTCATGCCCTTCGTAGAAGAGATGATTTTACATGCAACCAAGGAAAGAGTATAAAGGTATGTTAAGAATGAAGTCTTAACCTCTATCCTGTAACCAAGATTGGACATGGCAAGTAACTTCTTGGAATCTAAGTTCCAATGCACCATTTTGATAAACTCGCTCAATGGATCAATTGGTCACTACAAAACAAGGGTTCTATTTTGGACTTTCTGTTCGTGGAGATTGACCCATACGACGAGAGTCCCCTTTCGGATCCATCTCATCAGAGCCAATGATGTGATACTGGCGTTTACTCCAATACCCATATTTATATCCCGATTGGAAATAATCTTGGCTTTAGAGTGTTACCGGTTGAGTCATTCCCTTGGGTGAGTACTTTTTCTCCAAGGTAGGCCCTCTGGGATAAACAAAAGAAAGGAAAGACAAAATTCGTAACTCAATCAATATTTGATGACACAAAGAAAGAGAATATACGCGATGATGCTCTACTCACACTCGCACAAAATTTTCAATTCTAAACCCAAATCGAAGTGTGTATGGGAAATTATTTACGCAAATTAATGTCACCAAAATCCTTTTGATTCTCAAGATCGTCGTGAGGTGCGAGAGAAGCGCATACGTCTTTCGATGATATTACTTTGTGTAAATAATTACAAAACAATAAAGATACACATTCATTTTATCCTTAAAATCAATGATTCGATTCGGTTTAAGAACCAAAGGAAAGATGAAGATTTCCTTGTTCAATTTGTTATTCCCAAAACAAAATTTAGTGGATTTGTTCTAAGATTTGTTTTAAGCCCCTTGCCATGAAAATTGAAAAACTTTTTAAATGTTTGTTTTAGAGCCTAAAAGAAATGAGTTAGTCTAAGACAGAAAAATAAGGCATAAAATAGAGGCTCTAAGCATTTAAAAATGCTTTGTGAGTTTTGAGTTTCAATGCCCGATTGCCTTCAACTCCACTCTTACTTGCTTTCACCCCAACTTCAATGCTTGATTCCAATGTTAGCCTATAAAAAGTACAAAGTTAGCATGATATTTCAATGTAGCAATGCAAAAAGAAAAGAATAAAAATTAAAAAAAAATGGTCAGATAATTATAAGCACAAAGCACCTATAGGCTTCTCTTAAAGTCATCCTATGATAGATAGCTACGAATAATATATAAAAAATGTAGATAGCTATGATGTATTTAAAAGGTAGTAGTCAGCATGAATAAAATTTAATAGACAACCTAGATATATGTGAATCTTTTCCTTACATCGAATCAAACTTAATGAGTGAAGATAATGTAGCACCTTTTCTAATTTTTACAAGTGCCAGCCTTACTCAAAAACCAAGAAGTCAAAGTCTATTAATTATATCACCCACCCATGAATTCTTTAAGTCTATGTTTATTTCCATTTAATGAGGCGATGTTGCAATTATTAATCCCTGTGCAATGTTTGTAGAATGTGTACAAAATGGATTCATTGAAAAGGCTTTAAGATCTTTAAGCAAATGCATATGGAAAGTGTAAAGCACAGTCTATTGAAACATGGGGGAAAATGATGACCAAACTTTGCAAATATCTACCATCATACACAAGAAACCCTTTACCCTAATGCCTACAAGAAACATCTACTAGGAACATCTATCATCTTCACAATAAACATTTACCAGCTTTACAAAAGCAATATTTGATGGGGAGATAAATGCACAGAATATAGGATTTTGAAACAAGTTGCACCATAGATGCGCAGATCATTGGAGAAGACAAAAAGAAAAATGTTGGGGTTAGGCTTGCAAGATAAATGCGCAGACTTAGTGTTGAATGCTGACTGAAGCATTAGCTACTATCATAATTGATAGGCTAGAAGAACGCATCAGTGAGACATAGAAAAGATGTGTGATCTGTTTTCACTGAAAGCCTCAAGAAGAATGCACAGATTGCTGGGTACGCACAGATGGGATTCGTTGAAAAGGCTTTAAAAACTTTCAAGCAAATGTGATTAGCAGGCGTAAAAACTGAATTCAGCAGTCAAGGAAATTAACAAAGACCAAATCAACTCAATGTGTTGAACTGACTTAAATGCTCATAAATGAACATATTGCATGTGTTGAGAAACAAAATGTGCATTAGTAACAATGAACTATGTTTAGGCATGCGTACTGTATGGGCATGGAGCTATAATATCTCTAACTCACACCGTTTCCTATTAATTATTCAAAGCTATGTGTAAAGTTTCCTATTAAATGCTACTAGCTCCTCCTATTGTGTGCTTCTCCTGTGTGCTTCTTGAAACAACTCATCCCTGGTAGATACATGTGCAGAAATTCAAAATCGTAGACAAGGTACATGAACTGCTTGATAAAATGCCTGAAGAAAATGTTATCTCATGGAATACGTTGATTGCAAGATATGCACAAAATGGACTTTAGAAGAGGCATTAGAAACTTTCATGCAAATGGAAGCTATGAAAGCATAGACAAGACACATGAACTGTGTGACAGAATTTCTCAAACAACTACGGTCTCATGGAAGGAGATAATTGCAAGATATGCGTAGACCTATTTGCTTTATTGAAAATGACCACAGGAAACATTTGACTTCTTCAAGTTGAGAGAATGATGTGCCTTTTCTCTCCTCAGCATGGTGCACTGCATTCTTTCCTTTGATGCTTCGCATTTAAATCTTACCTTCTCCTTTGTGAATGCGTGTATCATAATTTGACAAAGGCGGTTTTAGAGCTGGCGTAGATTTGATTGTCGGCCATTTCTGCCAGAAAATGAAGTAACTCCTCATGTTGGTCACCTTCGCCAGCATCAAACACCAATTCTTGGCTGCTTCTTCTCACACGCAACTCTTAAACAGATTCTATCAGTGAAGATCACCTATCATTTCATTTCACAGTGTAGGGAGGATAAACTCCATTAAAATTATCAAATCATATTTGGGGAGTAGTTAACAATCAAACAAAAGGAATTTGATAAACTTAACTCGCATGATGATCAGTGACCCAAGATAATATTTTGAACTAATGGAAAAGAGTTGGAGTAAATTATGATAAAAAGCCTGGAAACTTATTTATTAGTGTAGATGGAAATGTCAGAATCAATCTTGTCTATTACTACTGCAAAATGGATTATCATCTACGCATGTATGTAGATCTAAACCCAGATAGTCATTCAAAATGCATCATAAATAATAGTCACAAGCCAAAATTAGTTTACCAGCATTCTATCTGTCAAACTAAATAATTAAAAGCAAATAACATGGAAGAGAAGAGAACATTGTTAGCATACCTTAATGAATATTAAGATTCATGTTGAACGATATTTGGGTAATCAAAATATAGGTTCGAGCCCTCCTTCTAGCACCATTATGTGGATGGTGAAATCTGCAAATGGTTAAACCTTAAAACACACATTAGCATAATTAGTTTAAAACATAGCAAAATTTCAACATCCATATGAAACGATACATCAATGCTTTCAAATGCAAACAAATGACAAAAGCAAGCTAAATAAGCACATGAAAAACAAGAAGTAAATCATCTCATATTGGATTGGTGCTTCTATGGAAAGAATCCCTTTCCCAATCCTTGCTTAAGCTCAATGATGGAATTGATATGAAGTTACTATGATGCAATGGGAAAAATTAGTTCTCCTGAAGAGAGTGACTTTACATGAATGATTCTGGAGTTGTGGAGGGTTTAATAAAAGATGAAACTTCTCATTTATAGATTCTTTTGATGAGAGAAATAGCCAAATGGATGAATTGGGACAAAGATTGGACCAATGAGATGAGGCCACTTGTCATCTTGTGAGTGGTTGAGGAGTGTGCAAGATTTGGGAAATGTGCCCAAGAGGGGGAAATTCAAATTTGAATTTGAGAGTAAATGTTGAGTTTGACTTTTGCAAGGGACATGTAAGAGACATTAATTTCTTTGTTGGATGTACATGTCCACTTGATTTTGAATTCACACTTGAGGGAATATTCCTCAAAGATGCCATGTTGAGTGAAAATGTTTGATTTAATATATCAATAAATTGATTTATTTGTGCAAGTGGGAATATCTAGAGGATGTAATGGGTGGTTAGGTTAGTTTAATCGGGATTAGATTAGCTTAATGATTATTAGGATGAGTTTGACCTTTTGACTTGAATATTTGATTTATTTAAATCAGAAAAGGATGGAATATGCATTTGGATTTCAATTTAATAAAGTCTTGATTTATTTAATCAAAGAGGGAATGATAGGCCTAAATTAAATAAAGTTAATTTATTCAATTTAAGTGGATAATCCTTAGAGATTAAATGAATTTGATTTACCTAATGAGTGGATTAATGTGAATTTGATTTATGAATGAGTGGATGGATATGAAATTACGTGCATAATGCTAATTTCACATGTCTATAGTTAGTTATTAAGGATTTATCATTAACATATTAGGAAATATCAAATATATATCTAAATTTTAGGACCATGAATTAATTTGTAATTCTAGTTTAATAAATTTTCTTTTAAATATGCTATAATTTCATTACTAGATATCTTTATCTACAAATTAGTCACTTCCTCTTGTTGGTTGTCATTTGGAGAAAAATGGTTTTTATGTAGAGTGGATATATCTTAGATAGTGGCATTGCTAAAAAAATATAACCAAAAGGTGCTTTAAATATCTAAATTGATTGGGGAAAGCCCATGAGAGAAAAAGGTAGTCTTTCAAATTATCCATGTTGAATGCTATGGTTCTTAGTTTAAACACTTTCTAGCTAGTTCCAATACCTATTAGGAATGCCTCTACTGTCTTTATAGTTAGTGATTTTTATTTTTTAGTAATTTAGTCTTTTTTTGGTATATTTAGTAAGGTTTTCCTCTTGTTCTATTGATATATGTTTTTAATAATAAAGGATTTGATTATCTTATTTCCAATGGCTTGTCAATTTGATAAGTTAAAGATATCTCCCTTCATACAAAAAGTCCTTATAATTGGTCAATGGTCATTTTTCCTATCATTTGTTCCTCAAATTACTTTAGGATGAGGATAATATTAAGAAAAATGTTAAACTTCTTTACATATTTTATTAAGCTTCTAGTTCAAGTATTCAATGTATTAAAATACAAGCTTCTAGCATAAATTTTTTTTGGTTGGTAACATATTAATTATAGAAATATTTTAATTTATTTAAGAATATTGTTTACTTTATGTGTTTCTAGTCTATGTTGTATAAATCAAGCATTGATAGATAAAAATTTGTGACATGATAGATCACCAATCCACATACATTATATTTTAATTAGTAATATAAATACTATTCATTAAGAAAAAATATTAATTATTGAATATAAATAATTTAATCCTTTCAAAAACTAATTTTAGTTATATCAAAGACGAATAAAATCAAATAAATAAAAAAAATCAGAACAAAATACAAATATACATTAAATTCTAATTTTAATGTTTGGTCCAAGAAAAATGAGTTCCGAAGACCAGGAAAGTCCTTTCGCCTCATCTTGAATTGCGGCCTCTTCAACACACCATAGTTTTACTTTGAATATCACCATTCTGAGCAAATTTCAATATTGACCTATTAATACGCTTGCATGTCCGTCATTCTTGATCTTCGCTCTGTATCACCCAAGAAAAGTACGTCTCGTTTGAGCTACACTTCTTAAAATAAAAGCTTCTTTGAATTGTTGCTTTTACTTTGAATATCACCCTTCTCCAGGGAATTTCAATTTTGACCTATTCATACGCTTCCACTCCGTCGTATGTCTCTATATATATGATTTGCTTTCTTTATGCGTAGCCATTATCGATCTTTGCTCTGTATCACTTAAGATATTCACCTTGCTTTTCTTCCTTTATTCGTAAACCGATCACATTACTTTACATTAGATAAGCTTTGATAGTTAGTATGGTGAGATCAATGCTTCAGAAAATTATGGTAGTGCTGCTGGTGCTCAACGTTATGTTTTCTCTAGCCGTCTCTACTCGATCTATCCCGAAGGAAAAAGTGAATACAACCAACAACAAATCAATTGATAATCTGCTTGAAATTGTGGAGATGTTGGCATCATGTACTAACCAGGCTGCAAAAGATAAAACCTGGCTGCATGGAGCTATTCTGAATCCAACTACCAAATTATGATTTTCCGCCATGGAAACTCAGGACACTTTTACATGATTTTCATCTTTTCTGATCCGCAGTTACGGAGAAATATAATCAATATTCACTGACACATTTCAAAAGCAAGAACGCTTTCATCCATCTGGATTGCGTAATAGTTAAGTATTTTCTCTGTCATCAAGAATATGCATATTCAGTTTAATCAAATTTTAAATCTTAAATCTCGTACATTAAAGATTTCAGTGGACTTTTGCTAAAATTTGGAAAGTGTCGTTATATAATATGTAAAGGGTTACGAATTAATAAGATCTCATTCAAGCAATACAATCTACATTTATCCGTTTAAAGTAAAAGAAATTTCTTTACATATAATGTTAAACTCAAAATTAAGGAAAATTAGAAGTAGTATAATGATGAAATAGAACATTCCAAATTTCATTTATTTCAAAGATTGTAATTTAACCTCTTCGAACACACAATTAGTGTGAAATGACCACCCTGCAATCATGAGGTAGACTTATGGAAATTTTACGCAGTCATGCAAAAACCCTTTCCTCTACAATATTGTTGATATTAAATCTTATATTGTGCTATCTTTTTGCTCCTTTAGAGCGTTTTAGTGCTCTGTCAATAATTTGTTTGAAGTATATTGGATGGGCCCCATTGAATCCCTTTAACAATTATTGTTTTTTTATGTAATGTTTCTATTTTTTGAGGAAAAATTTAGTGCCCATATGTTTTGATTGAAGCTTCAAATCCTTCAATGGAAATGAGTTTGTAGTATTGTTGTAATATGTTGAAGCTCTCTATCGTGGTCCTCTCCACTTTTCATATTTGTGGATAAAGGTTTGAGTGAGACCTTTCTTTCTTTTCTATTCATGACTACTTATCAAATACTATAGATACAACAGCTGACTAAGGTACACATATATTTCCTTGCAAATGTTTCATCATGTTCCACAATGAAATTGATATGGTGCTATTTTTCATTTCATACAGAATTAGCACTTTCATTTTTATTAGGATTTGAGTCTATTTTTCAATTATCATCACTCTTTAATTGTAAATTATTGAACTTTTATTGAATATATATATAGATAATCGCATAGCTCTTTTCAAGATCTAGAAAACCATAAATTTGGTGACTTCATCCTTAGATATACACACATACCAAATTGATCTTTCCACTTAATCATCATGACTAATGTGACCACATTTAACATAGACCACATAAATGTAAATGAATTGGGACCTACAACCATGCCAAAATAGTAATAACCAAACAATCAAACAACCCTTAGTACTACATATTCATATTTACATAAAATTTTGAGCATAGAGAACAAGTAAATAACTACATTAAACTATCCTGCCCAAAATACAAGCAACACTAAAGATAAAACAAAAGCTTAATGAATATTGATTTAAAAACAATAATAATAATATGCTCAACAAGATAACCTTATTGGAACATGGTAAGGTGGTTGTTCCCAATAACTATGGATAAGAGTTCCCTCCATAGTTTCATAAGGTTGAATTTCAAGGAGTAATCAAAATGTCCTAGGTTGGGGCCAATTTATAAATTTTTGTTGATAAGATTGGATGGATAAGATTAAAAGTGAAGATTAAGGGCTCAAATTGGTTGATACCTTTTGGCAAATGAGAGGATGACAGTTTTCCTCACATAATTGGTGGACATGTATGGTAGAGGGATTGAGGGGAATTACTGGTGGAGATCCACTTGGGAAGATTGGATGAACAAGTGGTACTTGGAAGTACTCTATAGGGATGGGTTAGTCCTTAACCTTTGTAACATGTTCATAATCCTATCCTCTTATCTGTACAAAGGATCATACTTATGTACACCTTGGAGGTGAAGAGGAAAAATTACTTGATTATTCATTGATGTGTAGTAGGAAAATTTAAACATGAAGAGATACAATTGCATTTCTTATGATTAACTATAATAGACATTGTAATACTGTATGCTAATATTCCCCCCTTATTATATTGTTTCTACAAATATACCCCTAGAACTTTGAAATTGAATTAGCCAAGGGATGCCCCCTTAAGACTTACATAAGAAAATTTGTTGAGTACATAAATTATAAATTGATGAGAAGATCTTTCATTGAAGAACCAAATCTTGAATCAAATCAAACTCCATCAAACTATATTGTGAACCTCAGAAGGGTGTAACATTGAACTTATTCCCAAGTTATTGGACTACAATTTTTTGGAACTATGGAATCATATATCTCCAAATTATTCGATGATAATCCATATTGAGTTGTGATAGAGCTTCATCAAGTTGTATGATGAACTTCAAAGGGGTATAGTTATTTCAATCATAGTGTAATAAAATGACTGTACATTAATACATACCGAGTTCAACGCCAAATCCTTTAAATGTCTCCAAAATTCAAACTTCATAATATGTGCAAATCCATCAGCATCAAAAAGGAACATAATTAAGAAGGAGAAAACACTTCTCATGCAAAGCACCATCTCAAAGTGAGAATCTAACTTGAGATGATATACATTTCTCCAACCTCTAGCACCACAAACCTGAATGTGATGTCTCAAAGTACTAATCCACTCTTAGTAATATAAAAAAAAAAATCCATCTAAGGGATCCTTATTCTCATCCTCAGTACAAACTAAGTTACCTTCACTTGATTGATCTTTGAGTTTTCTTTTGAGAATATCCTAAATTGAATTCTACAAGACCAAACCGTGTGATCATTTTTCTTATAGTAGAAACATGCAATTTCCCCTTTATTTGTACCTGGCCTTTTATTAATGCTTCATGAATATAATGCAGTCTCTTATTGAAAATCAAATTTTGTATAGACTTTTATATTTGTTCTCTTTTATTCTACTAAAAGGGATGAAATTATATCTTCTAAGGTTTGAGAAATTATTTGATTGAGCTTTAAAATAACATTATTAAATTTTAATTAAAAATTATTTAATAA
The DNA here is from genome assembly GCA_007258455.2 of Sequoia sempervirens. Taxonomy (NCBI): domain Eukaryota; kingdom Viridiplantae; phylum Streptophyta; class Pinopsida; order Cupressales; family Cupressaceae; genus Sequoia; species Sequoia sempervirens. The sequence goes on along the minus strand of VDFB02075321.1, from coordinate 50,383,707 downwards.
TATAGCTCTAGCATCTCCATCTTCTACTTGATCCTTGAATTTTGCTAATTGTCTCATGAGAGATCTCAAATTACTTATTTGATTTGACATTGTGATTTCATATTCTATTTTGAACCTAAATAATTGAAGTGTTAGGGAAAACTTTTGATTAAGTTCCTTTTCTCAAAAAAAATTATTCAGATCATCCCAAATTTCTATTAATTATTTTTATAAATATATATGTTGCAAGTACACTACTGGTGTTGTCATTGATGTCAACAGTTGTTGGTGTTGGTCATTGATGTTAATAGTATGGATACAGTTGGTGTCGTTAAGTGATTATGCTAGCATGGTTGTGTTGTCATTTGATAAGAAGGTGTTGTGATGCTATCATAAGTGTTTTCATTGATGTCCTGATGGATAAGAGTTGTAGTTGCAGTAGATACACCTGGTTTCCAAGTTCTTTGAAGAAAATCTGAATAAAAGAGTGTGTAGTGTGATAGAGGTGTGTTCAATTTTGTGCTCCACATTTCTTCATGGTCAAAGATATGCTTATGCAGTTTGGATATGATGATCGAAGATATGCTTATGCATTAGTGTGATAGAGGTGTGTTTAATTTTGTGCTCCAAATTTATTCACGGTTGAAGATATGCTTATGTCGTTTGGATATGATGATCACAGGTTTTCAGAGGTTCTATATCCAAAGTTCTAGGTTTTTGATGTCTATAGTCGTAAAATCGCACCCCTTCCAATTTAACATACATTCTTGCATCTGCTTCAATTTCCACTCCCTTAGCATCTTGAGTAGGCTAATTTTAGCCCCTGCATTAGCCCTTTTCCCTTCTCATGATGCTTAACACCCCTTTTCAGTAGTTCCCTTGGTGCGTCCGCTTTGCATCAAACCTTTGGATTTTCCTATTCTTGTCATTTTGTTGCGTAACGTGTTCGGACACTAGTGCACCACATGGATGTTTGCATGCTGCGCTAGCATCTTGTGACATTTCAATGTTCAAACAACCATTTCCATGCATGTTTGCCACTTGTCATCCCCTTTGGTCGATGGTAATGGCTCAAGATGGACTGTAACCACCCAGGAAGCTTCTTTTTGCTTCCTTTCTCTCCTTAAATGCTATATTTTCAATTCGTCTGGCCCTCTAGTTCCATTCTTCCAAGTGCTTCTAGCTCCACTCTAGCTTCATTCCAACTGTTAGGTTCCTCTTCCACTTCATGGAACCACCCTATGCAACACTCTTAAGCTTTGACAAGCTCATTACAACAACAATCTTGGCTCTTACAACTCTATTACTCTCCTCATTTGGATACCTTAAGTCTTGCAGTTCTATCTCCCTTATCTCATACTTATGAGCATCTTGGGATTCCATATCCCCCAGCTATTGCATTTTTACTTTGTGATACGAGCTCTCCTCCTCGAGTGGGAATTGTTTTTGTCACCTCTTTTGTGATACGGGTTCTCCTCCTCAAGTGGGGTTGGATTTGATCACTCATACCTAATGGTGTAGGTTCTATTCCTGGAGTGGGTTTTTCTTTCACCACATGCTTTATCCATTTCAGTTCATCTCTCTCTTTCTATCTAGCTTTCCGTGGAGGTGGGAACACTGAAATGGGGGTTTGACTGAGGCAAACCCCTATACAACCCCAATAATTTATCCACATATTATGCATGTAGGTTTTGAAGACAATTCACACACTAGAGGTTTCATCACTTGCATGGTTGTTAGCATTTTTCTATCTCTTATTCTCTTACTTTATCATTTATTCTTTACTTTGCTTCAATACTATCACTTTCTATTACTTTCATGTATTCTAGAAGTCCAAGGTTAGCAATTACAATAGAAGTAGTCACTTTGTCACTTTCTATGATAATATTGCTTTCTAGTCTGTATGAGACTCCAACGGACCTCGCGTTGCCGTCCTTTGGTTGAGATCTCGTTAGTTTGTCTAGAAAATATTCAGGACCTGCTCTTTCTGATTCTAGAATTCTCGCGATGTTCCTTGAGGTAGTTTAGGGTAGTTCAGCCCGTGAGGCTCTTAGAATGAAGAGAACTCATGAGTAGCGAATCCCCCTTCTCTACATTTTTTTGAACCTGACATGAAGAGGGTATTTTTTAAAAAACTAGGAATTTATTTACCCCTACTTGGCAGGGTTATAACTGTTGACTCGGTGCTTGAAATTCATAACCATTTGCACTGTTGGAAAGGTATCCTAGAGAACTAGTTCAGTCCCTAAAATACCTTTCCATTGGCAACCCAATTTTAGGGACAGACTCAAGTTTCAACCCCAAATTTTTCTCCAAAGACCTCTAAAAACACAAATTACTAGAACATAGAAAATAGCGAAAAAATCGTAATGAATTTGATATCTTCTTTTATTAGTTGAGTATATGATTTTGTTCAAAATGTTAATGATATTCTATTTCATGCATGTGATGGTGACTTGTATTTCCCTATGTCACTTGATATCTTTGATCCTTCTCATGAAAGTCCTCTTGCTTCAAAGGATATTTTGTCGCAAGAACATGAAATCATTGATACCTTTCTTAATGTTACTCTACCTTCTATTCGTTCCAATGCACTCTCTTCTAGAGATGATGCATTTGTGAATGATGAATCTACTCTTCATTCCAATGCACTCTCTTCTAGAGATGATGCATTTGTGAATGATGAATCTACTCTTCATTCCAATGCACTCTCTTCTGGAGATGATGGATTTGTGAATGATGAATCTCATCTTTGTTCTAATGCACTCTCTTCCAGAAATGATGCATTAGTGAATGATGAATCTCCTTCCACATTTGATCCTATTTGGATTGATGTTGACAATATGTAGATTCAAATAATTATTTGACTAGTTGAGATGATTTTGTAAATATAATCTATGTCTCTACTGCCCCTAAAAGGCCTAAGATACTAGTCATTTACGCGACTCCAACTAGTCGTTCTCCTAAAAGGATTTGTTCTATTAATGGTGTTCTAGTAATAGTGAGAAGGGAATGTTCTAAAACTATGACATGACAAGTAGTTGGAGAGTCGCTTATGGGATCATTGGATAGCAATTATTGCAATCAAAATGATACTTGCCTAGTATTTCTTTCAATGTATGACACTCATCACTACAATGTCTAAGAACACGCGCAATGATATGCACAATGTGGAACATTGGCATCTTTAAGATATATCACCAATCTATTCATAGGTAGTAATAGTATGAGTCCTTTGTTTAAAAGTATTTGTAATTTACTTTCACATTCAGGTGGTGGAAAAAGAGGAAACTTGAGTTTTTGAAACTTCTAAGGCCTCTTGCATTTGCTAGATTAACCCTTTTCTCGAAGTGAAGGAGGACCCAAAGTGATCCTCTCATCCTTGTCATTGTTATCAGTCAAAGGTTCCTCTCTAGGAAGAAGGAAATTGAAGTCAGGAGGGGAATTAAAGATCATCATGCCATCATCATGAAGCCTCTGATATTCTCTAGGAGGCTTCATGTTATGAGAGGGACCTAGATATCCTAACCCCATTGTGTTTTCATCTTTTGGATGTTTCTCTAAGAGTTGATGAATTCCATGTTCAGTTGTTGTGTCACATCCTTGTTTTCTCAAGATTGTGAAACCTTTTCCATATGTTTCTTCAAGGTTGATTGGAGTATTCGTTACTTTATTATCATAGAATGGTTGAGTGGTTGTTTGTTTAGAATAACTAGTTTCACCTTATGTAGGGAACTTAGGTTCAACTTTTGTTTCAGGATGTAAGTAACCAAATACTTCAGGAGGTGGTACTATAGGAAGGTCTTGTTGTTTCATGGATGAATAAAAGGATGCATTGGCTTCAAGGTTGTCAAGGCAATCGTTGAGGAACTTATTCATGCTATCATCATCTTATCCAATGATGTGAACATCATGAGGAGGACATGCATTAAGAGTTGAGTGAGCATGTGCGAGTTCAATGTCATTAGGATCAGTTCCAAAGGCACAACTTGACATGCCAACTAAGGATTTTAATGACATCCAAAGCTTATTAAAACATATATCCATTATGCAAATTTTTAGATTGCACAAGATGAACTAAATGCAAGAAATTAGATGAAATAACAAATCTGGAAACAGAAACGAAAAGATAACAACATAAAACAAAAATGCAAAGAATGAACTCGAAATGACAAAAAATGCAATGTAGAATATGCAACTAGATTAAATCGCCTAGGGTGGTGAATGAGTCCAGGTAGTGATTTTTTTGCAAATTTTCAAAATTTTTGAAGTGGCTTTTATGCCTTTCAGATTTTTTGATGTAGGTATAATATGAAAATGCATAATTTTAGCAATTTTTAGTGAAATGAAATGCAAAAATGCAAGCTAGATGGGCTTTTCACTAATGCAAATATGAAAACCCTAGAATGCAAATTAAACAATGCAAAATGCAATGAAATGCAAATGTAAGCTATTCCTAGGATGTAAATGCACTTGAAATTAGAAATATGATGTTCTTCACGTCAAGTTCACCAAAATGAACCAAATATTTTTGGAATGGGGGCTCTGATACACTTCTAGGGTTTTGCACCTAAAAGGAGAGAGATATCCAAAAGTCTTAATGGCTCACTCAAGAATATTCCCTTGAGATTCCAATGCAAAGATGATTGAAATCTATCTAAGGGGAATTTCCTAGATGCAAAGAACTGATAAAAGAGATTAACTATTAATGCAAAACTAATGAAATGCAAGATGTTTGAAAACATGTTGTGATATGCAAAATGAACTAAACATGCAAGTAAATTGTAATTAATAGAAATTAATGAGTTTGAAGATGTGCACCTGGAAACTAGAAAGTGATGGAGAGGAATTCTAGAATCCTGCAGAAGTCACTATTGAAGCCCACTAGGACTCATACACCAAGCTGGAAGACTTAGTCCTGGTTCAGGAAGATTCTGCCATAATGGGTTTCAGAGAACTGGGTACTCAAAACTGCTAAAACCTCCATTTTGGGTCAAGTAGTGGGACTCGTATGCCAAGCTGGGTGACTTAGTCCACTTCCAGATTTCAAGAAATTCAAAAGTGCAATCTATAGCTCCCGGTCTGCACTTCAACTCCTAACAGGTTTCTGGATCTGAAACTGCAGAATTTGACCTATAAGTGTTTTCCAAGCTTCTTTTAGGGCTTTGACTAATTTAAATGACTTTGACAAATGGTTGAAAACTTTTCACACCTTTCTCTTTGACAAATCTGCAGACTAGACCTACAAAACACATGCAAAGAGGGTGGAAAATTGTTGAGGATTAGTGAATAGGGGTTTGCCTTGGCCAAACTCCGGTTTGGTAATTAAACCCTTGAAACTAAAATTAAATGAAAAGATAATTATGAATGAACAACATTCAATGCCACAACTCATCGGACCCTTGAAGTAGAAATATGAAGATATGCAAGTAGAAGCTCCCATGGATGTAGACTTGAGAATGCTTAAGTGAATGAATGATAATTGCTCGAATGTTTGAGTGAATGAATGGGGGTGAAATGAGAGGAAAAACCCTATATTTATACTTGATTATGCAGAATTTCCCAAAAATACCACATGACGGTCCGACCTTAGGTCTTAGAAACCAATAAGCTGCTTGAATTTTGAATTTATTTTGATTTTTGAGCTAGAGGGGACTCATTCGTCCCTAGTGGTGAATGGGTCCCACTTAGGCATGTTAAGTGGGTGTCAAAAATTAAATGTATTAATTGATGTTTATCAAGATTATTTTCAAAAATACACTTAAGTAAGGTCTATAGGTGTAAAATGGGGCCAATTAAAGCATAAGAAAGGGTCAAATTATTGATTACAAGCCTAGAAAAGTGTGAAAGTTTGTTACCACACTTTACAACACTTTGAAATAAGGCTTGATGAATGATAAAAAGAAGCTTTTTAGGTGAAATATATTAATAAGGTCCAAGAAAAGTGTGAATGTGTGTTACAACACTTCACAACACTTTTGCAAGGCATCATAAAATTATTATTAATGCGAGAGGGTACAAGACCTAATGTTAATGTGTTGACCACATTACAACATTAAATCATGGAAAAAGTAGGCCGACATCGAGAAGAAGGACCCAAATGAGTGTGAAAATGTCCAAAGATACATTTTTCTATGCTACACAAGGAAAACCCCTATCCACTAACAAAACAACATTTGGATATGTGTAGGATCATGATGGGCCAAAAGTGGTGATTTGATGTGTGATGTGCAGATTTGGGTTGAAGATCCATTGAGGAGAAAGATTGGAGAAAAGTTGTCAAGTTTTCAAAGTTGTCACCTTACATGCAAGATCATGGAAAGCTGCCTGTAGGTTGCAATTCAATGTCTCAGACTTGGAGATTTGGTAGGAGAGAAGCTACAAGAGAACCTAAGAGGATATCACAGTTTCAGATCAACCCTGATACTGGGACTAAATTGCCACTTGTGGTGTATGAGTCATAGTATACTTGATTTTAGGTATTTCCATCAGATCCTGAGTTACCAGTTCCAGATTCCAGTTTTTGTTAGAAACCCTAAATTAGGACTAAATTTCCCCTATTGGTGTATGAGTCCTAGTGACCCTCATTTAAGTCTCTTTAATGTCCAAGTGCACCTCCATTTATCTCTAGTTTATTGTTCTGATTTGAGTTCATTTCTAGGTCATTTACTTAGGTCTTGCATATCATTTACATTTCTTGTCTTTCCAAGCCCTAGCTTGGTGGTGAACCCCGTTTTAGTCTTTAATCACACCCCTAGGACACCGTATTGTAGATCTCTTTCCCTCATTCCATTCCTAGATTGAGATCTCTAAGGTTTCCTTGAGTGGAGCTTGTAGGAAATTGGTTGTTCTATCTCCCTAATCATAGAATGACAATTTTCTAGGTTTCATACATGACCACAACAATCATGAGGTAGACTATGCAAATTTTACGCAATCATGTAAAAATGTTAAATCTTATATTGTGCTATTTTTGGCTCCCTTAAGAGTGTTTTGGTGATCTTCCAATAATCTTTTTGGAGTGTAT